>CM042437.1:30636137-30798637 GCA_023631565.1 Gymnocephalus cernua | reverse complement strand
TATATATATATATATATATATATATATATATATATATATATATATATATATACAGTCATATCATAAAAAGTATGACTCCCATGCTAAATTGACTAAAAAGAGGAATAAAAAAATCATCTTTTGGAAATTGATCTTAATGCTTTTATTAACAAAATAAGAAAAAATCCAACCTTTAAGGACACCAATTTTCTTTGTGAATGAATCTGCCTGCCTCTATGGGAATTTAACATATGTAGTGCTACTTATGCCCCCTGTATTTTAAGGAAGAACATTTATTTATTTACGATACATTATTCATTCACAAAGAATTGGTGTCCTTAAAGAGTGGATTTTTCCTCATTTTCTTTAATTAAGGCATTAAGATCAATTTTCAAAAGATATTTTTTTTCTTCCTCTTTTTAGTCAACTTTAGCCTGGGTGTCCTAATTTTTTCACATGACTGTATACTCTGGGTAAAATTATGAATGACAATGACTAAAATTAGTCTAAGAAGAATCACCATTAATGTTAAAATACAATAAAATGTCACGCAGAATTAAAGTTATAATCAATTAAAAGGGAAAATAAGGCATGTTTTAGCTAAAACAAGATAAGATCAAGACAATATTCAGATAAAACATAAAGGCAGTACAAAACTAATAATTGAGACTACCCCTCATTTACAGTAAAAGGCCCAGGCAGCACTTCTGTCCATATGCTGTAAGTTTTATGTTGTGACAACAGAAACCTATTTCAGAGAATCGTATGATGCACAAAGTAGTCTACAGTAAAAAGAAACTAGGACAATGATAAATTGATGATAAACCATGAGTAAAACATTTGTAATCACACTGTCATGATGACTTAAAACTACTCTGATAGTCTCCCTTAATGCAACTTCCTGGATGTGTGTGCGTGCGCGCGTGCATGTGTGCGTGCGCGCGTGCATGTGTGCGTGCGTGCATGTGTGTCATGCCCCTGAGGCCTTGTGAGTCATGCTGTGATGAGTCTGTTGGCCATGCTGTGAGAAAAGGAACTCAGACTGAACTGAAACTCTGTTGAAAGAGTGCTCCCACCTCCTGTTGTGGTGGATCGGGACTTCTCTGATTTCTAGGGCTGAAAAAAATCATGTTTGACTGAAATTCTTCCTACTCTTCAACCAATTGATTGGTCAATGGGGGAAAAAAATCTGCACATTATCTCTATATTAAAGTTTCTATTTGTAACTTTCAGTTTGTGTTGATTCTAGCGGCCGCTTTGGAAAAAGCAGTGGTAGTTTTTTTTTACCACACCTGCTGTCATTCAATTCCATTCAATTCAATTCAATTTTATTTATAGTATCAAATCATAACAGGAGTTATCTCAAGACACTTTACAGATAGAGTAGGTCTAGACCACACTCTATAATTTACACACAAAAAAAACAAATCCCCCAAGAGCATTCAGTGCAACAGTGGCGAGGAAAAACTCCCTTTTAGGAAGAAACCTCAGACAGACCCAGGCTCTTGGTAGGTGGTGTCTGACGTGCCGGTTGGGGTGTTATGAACAGTGGCAATAACAATCACAGTGTAGATGATGAAACAGTGACTAGAAATAGTGGTTGTAGTAGCGCATGGAGCAGCACGGCATAGCAGGGAATTTCAGCAGAACCACGGCAACAGCTGGAACCATTATTTTGGTGCCATCCTAATCCCGGGATTTCATCCTGGGTGAAAAAGAAACAGAAAGACTCTGGAGAGCAAGCTCCCCAGAGCTAGGTTAGTAACAAGCATTTCTGGGACAGAGAAGCAGGTGGGCCGGGCTAGGCAGATGCTGCACCTCCTCACTCCCTAACTATAAGCTTTATCAAAGAGGAGAGTCTTAAGTTTATTCTTAAATGTGGTGACAGTATCTGCCTCCCGGACCCAGACTGGGAGCTGGTTCCACAGGAGTGGAGCCTGATAGCTGAAGGCTCTGGCTCCCATTCTACTTTTAGAGACTCTAGGAACCACAAATAACTCGGCATTCTGGGAGCGCAGTGCTCTAGTGGGCAGGGTTCGAATTACAAAGTAGCTTTCGGGGGAGCCCTATTTTCCGATCCTCCCTGGCTGACTTTAACGCTTTTGGTGCGTGTTCGGCCATTTAAGGTTTACTTCAAAACGCAAGCGTTGCAGTGTTACAGCTCTGTCCACGGTTCTGAATCAACCGCGCTTAGGCTTACATCATGCAAATCATGATAAAAACAGAATAACTCATATAACAATCATAAAAAAATACATCAATATTAAATAGGATTAGGGCCAATCCTCACAAACGCACAGATCAAGTAAGTAATTCCATGATTCTTACCTGGCGCCCAAGTCTCGCTATCCTCGGTGCTGTCACTAGCACTAGCAGCAACTTTTAGCGGTGGCGGTAACACCGGCAAGCTAGCTGTAGCTGGTGCGCTGTCATCACTCGTCTTGGTTTGTTTTGTAAATCCAAATTGACCGAGGTTTGGTTGCTTCCTTTTTGACATTCTTATTAGTATCCACAGAGTGTTCCAAAACAACGAATAAAGTATGTTTTGAACTTGAAGTTAGGCTAACATTCAATACCATATCTATACCAACTCAGTGAGAAGTTCAAATGGTGACGTAAACGTAGTGATTTGAGTGCAGCGCCGCCACGCATGGATGGTCACAACAGGAAACACAGCATTGCATTTATTAGTGGAGACAGATGTTCGGAAATAATAATGTAATGAGCGAATACACACACAACATTGCCACATTTTACTATTATTATTTATTTCAGGAACCTTAATGTACAGAAAATCAAATTCTATCTGTGACACAAAAATGGACAGTGTTTTAGAGCTCCCCCTAAATGTCTCAAAGTAGGCTTTCAGGGGAGCCCAGGTCCTTTTCAGGGGAGCCGAGCTCCCCTTAGCTCCCCCGTAATTCGAACCCTGCTAGTGGGACAGTAAGGTACTATGAGCTCTTCAAGATATGATGCTGCTTGACCATTTAGAGCTTTGTAGGTCAGGAGGAGGATTTTAAATTAAATCCTGGATTTTACAGGGAGCCAATGCAGAGAAGCTAATACAGGAGTGATATGATCTCTTTTCTTAGTTCTTGTCAGAACACGCGCTGCAGCGTTCTGGATCTACTGGAGAGTCTTAAGGGACTTATTTGAGCAACCTGATAGTAAGGAATTACAATAGTCCAGCCTGGAAGTAACGGATGCATGGACTAGTTTTTCAGCATTGTTTTGAGACAGGATGTTCCTAATTTTGGCAATGTTACGAAGATGAAAAAAGGCTATTCTTGAGGTTTGTTTTAAGTGGGCGTTGAAGGATATATCCTGATCAAAAATAACTCCTAGATTTCTGACAGTAGTGCTGGAGGCCAGGGCAATACCATCCAAGGTAGCTATATCTTTAGATAGTAAGTTTGTAGAAGTTGTTTAGATTCCAGCACAATAACTTCAGTTTTGCTTGAGTTTAGCATCAGAAAATTGTAGGTTATCCATGATTTTATATCTTTGATACATGCTTGAAGTTTAGCTAACTGACTGATTTCATCTGGTTTGATTGATAAGTATAATTGGGTGTCATCTGCATAATAGTAAAAGTGAATTGAGTGTTTCCTAATAATATTGCCTAGAGGAAGCATATATAAGGAGAATAGAATTGGTCCAAGCACTGAGCCTTGTGGAACGCCATGGTTAACTTTAGCGTACTTGGAGGATTTGTCATTAACATTAACAAATTGAGATCGATCAGAGAAATAGCACTTAAACCAGCTTAGTGTGATTCCTTTAATGCCAACTAAGTGTCATAAAAGGTCTTTTCTTTATGATGCTGTATTACTGAGTTAGCGTAACCAGGAGGTCATATACTTGCGATGAATGTTTTGCTCAGACAGAAAATCATTAATTCCCAGTAAGAGAATACATTTTATCCAAAGCAACTTATATTTGCTATATATGTCAGAGGTCGCACGCCTCTGGAGCAACTAGGGGTTAAGTGTCTTGCTCAGGGACACATTGGTTGCAGTGGGACTCAAACCTAGGTCTCTCACACCAAACCCATTTTAACGGCGACAAATTTTTTATCGCACGATTAACGTTCTTTCGGATCTAGCTAGACCGGAAACAAAACAGACACAGCCGGCAAAATTACGAATCCCACTATGGCCACGCCATGTCCCGCCCTACGAAGCAGCTCAATTGGTTGGGGTTAGGCATTTCACCTCAAGTGGTTAAGGTTAGGATAGCGGATTGGTCAGGGGATAGGACCTGAACAAATGGGGTTACGTTACCTTGGACGCCTGACCAATAGTAGTGATTGAAGGGCGGGTCATGTTTGGGCTTACAAGCCGTGTAGCTACTGTAGGCTCGTCACGCGATTAGCTTCGGAGCGAGTAGCGACTCTGCACTCAGTGAGAGAAACAAAGTGTCTCCCCTGTTCTTTTTGACCACAGTAGAAAACCTGGAGCAGGAAAAGTTAACCCTCTCCTTGTGTTGGAGCCATAATAAGTTTATTAGTATTTATTCATTTAATTGTAAAAACAAACAAGATGATTTGTATTGACATTATTTACTATTTCATTGCTAAATTGTTAAATTAAACTTTTGACTTTATCTGGAGAAATAACTTAAAATAATTACTAAAATACGGCAACCTCCGCTCCTCCCCCTAATGAGGTCACCTTAGCAGGTATAATTAGGGCCTGGGTGACAGCTTGAGAGGTTCTTTTGTTTGAGTAAGAAGAGAGGTGGAAGGAAACAGTTTAATGACCGTAGCATAGGGTAGCGTTCACAGTGTGAAAAGTTATAAGTTTAAAGTTTATGATGAAAGTCAACCACGGAGGATATAATTTTGACGTAATAAATCTTGCATTATTTGAACGAAACACAAGAATCTCCGCGAGTGCTTATTTACCCTACGAGTCACAATCCACCTCACAAAGGCGACTAAGGATATAAGATGAGAGAAACAGTCGCCACAACAATTTTACGTTGTTTATGGAGGACAACCAGGAACTTTGTACTCATATAACCACAACAGATAACATAAAATTAAATACAATTAGGCCTATATAAAGAAATCTCCTGCTACCTTTTACCTGGCAAGACAGTCACTAACAGGCTTTTCCGGTGTTACACCGAAATCTGTGACCCATCAAAATATGTGATTGTAGAGCCGGTCTGCCTGCCGTAAATCATTTTGTAACTTCCGGGACTAATCGGACACGGGCAAAGGAATATATAAAAATAGTTTTTTTCACTGTAAAGCTGGTTACAGGTCATTTATGATCATTAGGTGAAAAATGACACAGTTTCAGGAACATTTAAAAGTTACATACAAGTAGTTACTTTAACCAGTGCTCGAAGTGGGCCGGTACGCACCGGTACGCAGTACCGGCACTTCTACATTTTACTCTTAAGCGTACCTGCACCTTTTCTTGCGTACCGCTACTTCTCGCATGCAGCCGGTACGCTACCACTGACAGAGAAAGCGTCAGTGTCAGAGAGACGACCCTAACGTTACATAAACTACACTACCCAGAGGGCACTACGTGTTTACATTTTAGATCTTGACGAATCACGTAAAGGCAAGCAGTCCGCCCACCCTATCAGAAGTTCGCTTTTCCACGGACGCTAGTTTGAAAAAGCTGTCAGTGTCAGCCTGACCGTAACAGATGTTTCACTGCTGAAAACCTAGAAACTAAAAATAAGTGTCGAGTTTATAAGTCGTTATGTTGGCCGCCTGGCTTCAGAAAGGTACTAAAAGAATGCGTGTGCCAGAGCCAGACACATCAACAGAGGTCCAAGTCCAACCAGAAACATCAGGAGGTAGCTAGTACGGTTCATGAGCTTCAAGCTAGCGTTGATGTGAGCGCAACAGCTGGCGTTGAGGAGTCTGCCGCTACCATAGACAGTATATAAAAGGCCGCTACCAACCTTAACGTTACACCGACGTCAACAGTAACGTGAGTAACGAAACACACGGACGGCCTGACTGTTGGTCAAAGGACCAAATGATGGATTTTTGCTCCACGAACAGCTGGCTTGTTTTTAATGATAACAAACTGGGCTGCAAAACATGATGTAGCAGCATCCCGTCACTAGCTGCCCAGACAGAGAGGAGCTGAAGCTGTTCCCCCTGTCTCTGTCACACACACACACACACACACACACTGAGTGTCTGTTTTGCATCTGTTTGAGCACCAAATTATTGTTAAAATGAATAGTTTTGATGAATGAATGAATTTTTTTTCTTAACATGACTCCAACATATTAGCAAATATAAATCAGCTTATTTGTGGAAAAAATAAACAATATTGATACCAGCCTATATGTAAATTAGTCGCTTAGGCCATCCATAGATAGTTAATAAGGATTCACTGTGCCACATGTATGTTTAAAACATGATTTTTTGAATAGCGTACGCACTAAAGTTATGTAAAGTTGTTTAAATAAATCCATACATTTATATTGTTAATAAATGACAATAAATTGTTGTTGTACCAGCAATATCTCCAAGTTTTGTTTTTCACTACAGAAATCTCAAATGTCATAATGATCTGCCAATGCAAGAGAGTACCGGCACCTTTTTTTTCCCACTTCAAGCACTGACTTTAACTAAATTGTCCACAGAGCACTAAGTGCACTCTATTTGCTAGTGTTGTGTGTCCATCAAAGCGGGTTTTTTTCCTGAGGCCACTTTACATTTTTAATGCTTTGCCATGGAAGCGCTGCATATTCACACAATGCAAAAAAACACCTGCAGTGTGACCAGGTGCTGAGAGTGTACTCTGTGCTAAGCGCTGCCTGTTTGGTTTTGCCTGGTTTTCTTTCGGTTTGCAGAGAGTTGAAGAATGTTCAACTTTGGGTGAAAGGCTGCACTCGTCACTGTCAATTTTTTACCCTGCTCTCCAATGACAGTGGAGGAAGGGCAGGTCAAATTCCACAATGACCAACCATCACATCCTACAAATGCTGAACAACAACAGTGGAGGAGAAATTGATACTGCTGGACCGTATGTACAGTATACTGCATCTGTCCTCTCTACTTACAGTATGTGCTTCAGCCTTCCCTTTATCCAGAGGAAGTATTCTACCTTGTGCTGACCCATGTAGTGCCGACTGCTGACATTTTTCATCAACAAAGGTGAAGCATGTATTTTCCATGGCTACTGGTCAAAAAACTGACATGCAACGATTGAATGACTATATAGGCTATTGGATAAACATTTGTAGCTCTAAGCCATCCATTCACTATCATTTATCATGCTTTGCTACAATATTTTGTAAATGTTTTTATAGTAACTATACTGCACACACACAGTTTTTAAATTCTCTACAGAGTGGAAAAGCAAAGATATCATGAAGGACAAGGACGCATGTTTGCAGATGTACAAGAGACTGCAATTATAAATATGATTTTGGCCAACAATGCATTTAGGAATCAAGAAATAAGAGATCATTTATCTAATAAAGCGGGACGACTCTGTGTGTATGTATGTAAGTGTGTCTGTCTTTGAAATATCTCATAAACACTTGGTTTCCTGGGTACCCAATAAACTTGGGGTTTGGATTTTGGAGCAATTTGGACAGCATTGGATACTGGACACACACACACACACACACACACACACACACACACACACACACACACACACACACACACACACACACACACACACACACACACACACACACACACACACACACACACACACACACACACACACACACACACACACACACACACACACACACACACACACACACAAACACACACACACACCAGCCCGGCTAAATGTGAGATTGTCTCTGTAGGGTACTCTGTCCGGTTCTGGTGGTCGATTAATGCAGATATGTGCTGATTAGCTCTCATAACAGGCTGGATGGGTAGCGCACTGCCATGAGTCCATGAGGCAAATGTCTGATTACTCCACATTTTAATTGTGATATTTTGTAATTACATTTTGAATCTACCACATTCTCTGTCAGGTAAATGTAGTAGTACAATGTCTTCCTCTGATGTAGAAGTACACTGTAAGTCAGTAGTAGGCTTTACAGTGGAGTTGCATATTAAGGGCTTAGGGGTCCTTCTGTAAGCAATTTTGGGGTACAATTTAGTTTTGGAGAATTCTACAAGCAGCACTGAAAAATCACAATATAGCTGTATGTTTGTATTTTTGATTAATTAGATTTCCAGTTGCTTGGCAAACAATGGTAGGGAGCCAAAAGTCACATAACTCACAAGTTGATAATGCTGTAAATATTGATTAATCTGCGTGACATTAGCTGAGGAAGATGGACTTGTGTGTTTGAGACTCATGAAGGAATGGCCAAATATGAGCATCACATTGTGCCTATTCCCAAACAAGCCATAAAACCCTGAAATGCTGGGTTATTTCCTGTCATGTGCTATGTGAGAGGAACATATGGTTCTCTTTTTTTGCCATTGTTGATCTTCCAAGTGATAGCAGCAAAGTTCACTGAGACAGTTAATTATACACTTTACTGCTAATCTAACACAACACAAAGAGACACAGGTCAAACAGAATGTATGTCTGTGTGAGTCTTAAGTTAGCTGGAAATTGTACACTGTAAACACTGCTATCGTTTTAAAATTCACCAAATCCCATGAAAAGATCATAAACTAACATATTAATTACTAATATTTTGTGTGTATCCACAAAGCCTGATATATCTTATTCATCTGTGTCATAGAATTCCATTGTTTTCCACAATGTTGCACTGGGTAACAGGTTTCTAGTTACTAGTGCTGTCTTAATTCACGCACTTTTGTACTTACACTTGCTATTTTGAGTACATAGTGCGTTCACACTGACGAAGTATAGTAAAATGCAGTGCACCGATGCTGCACTCAAAACGGTCAAAATGTTTAGTGTGGAGCACTTGACACTACTCGCTGTCAACAGTCGCCATCTTTGCTACGGAGCAGAATCTATGGGACAACCATAGTATTTTGAAACTTGTTAATATGGCAGCAAAATCAAACATGTTTGATATTATCATAAGTTTTAAGTCGTGGTAACAAAGTTAAAGGGTAAACGTAGCTTTAGCGTTAACACAGATAACAAGGCAGTAAGACCCACAGTGTAGCAAGCTACAGAAGTCATAGTTCCATTATCTTTATTGTGACTATAATTGCCTCTGTTTATTGTACCCCCACTGGCAACGTCAGTTTTACTTTCTGTTGTCTCGGTCTCAGACAAAAAAGGCCTCAGGGTTTTATTTCAACCTCACTGCATCTGCGGGACTCCGGCATTTGCTACACACCACAAATCACCTGATTTGGGTGAGAGAGGTAAACCTCAAGATATGTACGCAGAAAGTGGAAACCGCTTATGAAAACAAATACATAGAATGGCTTTTACTGGCTGTAAGCAAAACGGTACATTACTTTAATTTTGACTTTAAATACACAGTCGCTCATAAAATATATAACCTTTCACCTCCTCAAACACATAGTAGTGCTTTTATTGTTGTGAGCTCCTCTCTCTCTCCGGCTCACACATCACTCAATCTTTATCACACTTGGTGTGAGATAATTAGTTAGATACTCCCCTTTCCATGGAAATATAATGACCTTAAAGATAATATTTTTTGAGATTGTTATTTCAGTATTGACAAAAATAAAACAGAAAAGACAAAGTAAAAGATAAAAGTGAAAGGAGGGAAGGAGAGTGCGTATGAGGCAGAGACTTGGGGGTTGAAAAAGATTGACTGTGAAGTAAGAGACTGTGAGAGAATATATATATTACAAAGAACTATAATCATACATTTTAATTCTGTTAGTTTTTCAATTAATTGAAGTGTCACAGTTAAGGAAGGCTGTGTTAAGTTGCGTGAAGTTGCCTTTTCTGTACTGATTTTATAAGTTTACATTTGGGCCACCAAATATGTTCTTTGGCCACCAAATTTACGGGCTTCGTAGCTCAGGGGCCAGTGCTTACAAATATTAGCATCTATCTCTGTGTTTGAGTAACATTTGTAAAATAAAAATTACAATTGCCAGCTGTTTTAGAAAATCACTGAGCCTTTTCAAAAACCAAACTATGTGTTTGTGAGCTATTTTCAAACATCTTCCGCAGGAGCCAATCCGCTTGGACAGTGTAGGAAACCAGTACAGTCGGTCCTGGGGGTAAAAATAAAACGGTTGACAAGCTGTAAGCAAGTGCTTTTTTCTACCTACATGGAACTTCACTGGTTTGTACAAACCAGAAGAATTTCTCTGCATTCTTAATTCCCCATATTACTTGGAAAGGCGAATACTGCTTAAGGACAAGGCCTGTCTGCTGTTTATCTCTAAAGCTTCAGACCACACCCTACACCTTAACCTCTCTTTATCCTTTCTGCGTGTGTTTAACTACCAGTCTATTGTCATGGCTCTGTGAGTGTAGGCGTCGTTCATCTTTAGAATTACAGTCATTAGTCAACACAGGGAGCAAATCCACCTTCAAAACAGAGAAGCCAGGCCAAGCATTACATTTTACTCTTGAGCTATGAACCCATAGTGCATTTGACAATAGAACAGTACCCAGTCTTCAAGTATCACGGTCTGGCGATGTATGGCTAATGTTTTCTGTTTTTCCCCTCAGGCTCAGACACTACTCTGCCTGTCGGTAGAGCTCACAGCCAAACTGGGCGGAGCATCCTCCATTCCAATGCAAATAGAAGCAAGCAGCACACACACACACACACACACACACACACACACACACACACACACACACACACACACACACACACACACACACACACACACACACACACACACACACACACACACACACACACACACAGTTGCAGGTCTTATCAGCTGTCCAGCTATGAAACAAAGTCACTGTAGTCAGGCAGACTGCGGCAAGCATCAACTCACCCGGAAGGCCTGCTTTACAGGAATCCGTGGTTTGTTACTCATCAAAAGAAATTGACAACACCCATGACATTAGAATCCAAAACGAGCACAATGCTTTTTGTTGCAGAAATGAAAGGAACTGACAGATTTCACTTAAATTGTATTTTTACATGGTTTCACGTGACACACATTAAATTGATTGAAAAATTGACTAACTGCATTTCAACTGTAACTGCTGGTTAAGAAAAAAAGCAAATTACATGAACTGAAATCACATTTAGTCATCCATTTTTGTAGTCAAAAATAATTTGTGCGATCATCACCTGTCGAGGTGATATCAGCTTGTTAGACACAACCAGCATGAACCTGTAAGGCCCTGAGGAGGGTGTGCGAACATCACAGCATGGCACATCAGTGGGTTGAGTTGCCCAGCTTCGCATATAATTGGTGTCACAATCAAAATCTTGAACCTAATGCGTTGTTATCAACTGGTATTGCTAACAATAACTAACAGGGCTAGAGCTAATGAAAACAATGAAAATCTGACTTAAATGGAACGCATTCAACTCTGTGCCATAATTGTTTGAAAATGACTTCACAGGCCCATGCCACTGGTCTTGGGACACTGAATCCTTGTGCAGCTGTTGTGATTGGAGACTAATGTCTAAGTGAAAGCAACAAAGGCAGCAAAAGGGACTTCCCACTCTTTAAACAGCACCTCGTTACAGACGGGGGTGGGTTCTGGCTTCAAGTGAAACACAGATGGAAATGCTGCAAAACCTGAATCATCAAACTGTCCAATGTTGCGTAACTACATGTCACTGAGTGGACATTGTATGACAAAGCTGTTAAGTATTGTAATTAAGAAGAATTTCTTCAATAGAAATGTAACAGTACAATGTAAGTCTTAACATGCGTTACTCTTTTGAGAAGTCATTGTGAAAATGAAAGTGATTCATGTTTCTCTGTTGTCTAATCTCAGCCATGTTAAATGCTGTCTATTGCCATACTGTATATAGATACCTGTATATAGATAAGAATTTCTCTCCATCTGCTGGACAACAATGGGTATAACACTGTGAAGTCAGGTAACCCAGGCTTGACACACACACACAAACACACACACACACACACACACACACACACACACACACACACACACACACACACACACACACACACACACACACACACACACACACACCAAGTTTGGTTTGGTATTAAAATTGTATTTATATGGTTTGGTTTTACTAGGCAGCAGCAAATGTACACTGTCTTTAAGCAGACAGCTAAAAAGAGAGTCCGTACTTTGGGATAATTCCTAGGTTATGAGCCATGAGGGAATAGGTCTAGTCTTTACCCTGACACTAGTGGGAAAGGGGGATGGGGCGTCCAGTACCGGCCATTGAGGCAACCGTACAGTGCCGGTGCGACAATCTGCCCAGATGTCCTCAGTGCATTCCTGTGTCTGACAGCCTGGCCTTTTATCCTTGGAACAGCTTCGCTGTCCAAGCCAGTCCTACTGAGCGTTGTCCAGCACGCGGGGATCGGCTGTATCGGAGTGCAATTTTCTCTGAACATGATTGGGCTGAAATCTGCCGGACCACAGCAGTTGCACCTTCTAGTGGTTACATCTGCTAGTACCAGATCATTGCAGTGAAGTGAGTGTCTCCCCCAAGTGGTCAAACTATATTGTGAGCACTGAGAATAGAAACAGTACTGTAGAAGTAAAATGTTTTCAACAAATAAACAAGGAAGGAGCAACAGTGCCTCTGCAAAATAGCCTCAGGAAGGAACTTGTTTTGGTAAAACGTGTAGGTTCAAAAGTTGTTTTAGTTGTGCAAGAGAAAACTCAACAGATAGTCTAGCTAGCTGTCTGGAGTTTAGAATGCCAAAACAAAGAAAGCGGAAGGTAAAAGCGGACGAAAATTAGGAACATCCGGTGGAATTTCCGGCGGCACCTGAACAAACCCGGAAACGAAACTTCATCGATATATAGATAAATGAAGTTAGATTCGACTATAATTCCATTTTTGAGGTTGTCTTTAAGGTTGTCTTAATATTTATTTGTTATTGAGGATGAAGGAAATTATTATCAGATAATATTTTATGCTCTTCAGCAAGGCAGCTGCCAAAGGCCCAAAACTGCTGCCAAGCCAAAAGGGAAACTGGGTAAGAGATGCAGCTTGACAGTTCCATACTTTTCCGCAAACCGTAAGTTTGACTTTGTTGGTCCATTTCAGAAAGCTGCCCATACATACAGGACAGAATCTTCAAGCAGAGGCATATTTACATCATAATACATCAGATACATTTTTTTTTAATCTTTGTTACAGGGTAGAGCGCGAATGCAGTCCCCCACTACCAGAAAAAAATATGGATAAGTGATTCCCTCATTTGGGGAATCTATGGGAGACTACAGGAGACACCAGGAGGAATCTGTTGACATTATCTGTTTGTATTCCATATTTTTGATAATGGCCTAAATTGGCTTTTTATTGTGATATCTCTTGACGGATGTGGCTACCACAACACAATCTCTTTTAAAATGTTCCTTTTTTAAAATACTTTATTGCAATGTTCTTTCACCCCTTTCTAGACAATCGTTAACACTTCTGAGTCTATTGCACATTTCCTTTTTTATACATGTACAAAGAAATTAATATCTAATAAATAATAAATGCAAAATGCCAAAACAAAACCAGAATAAACAACAACAAAAAAAAAAAAAGAAGAGAACGTTTGCTCCATTGTTGACAGCCATGAATTTAATTTTGGTGGATTTGGCTGTTTCCATGTCCTTGTCACCTACTTCATGGCAGTCACACGTGACTATCCAAGACTCACTGGTTCCATTTTGTTAGACCACATCTTTTTCATAGCTATGTTGTGTACTTGTTTAATTGTTTATCTGTGCAAATGTATCTGGCCCTGTACTGATCTTTACAATAACAAATTGTACAAAAAGATAGATTATCAAGCTTTACAGTGATGACACGAAGACCAAAATCAGCTGCTCACTGGTTAGCTCCAACTACCAGCTCTAGGTTGCAATCCATGCTTATCCATGACAGTGTTCCCACAACACCCACTTCAAATACTATGTAGCTACACATCCTTAAGTACAGCAGATGCCCATTCTGCAATTTCCCAAATCGGTTTTGGGGCTGAGGAGGAGGAAGAGAGAATGGGTTATTCCAGACCTCAATGTCCCTGAGAATGACCGAGGACCCTACCCCCCAAAAGTATCTCAAGTAAGAGAAAATAAAGCCACTTGTACCTGAGAATTTGGTACTGAACTGTATTTGTTTCTGAAAAGGATGACTTCATGTTGGTTTCCACTGCAGTCATTGAGCTCTGACTTTCATTGTTTTTCTTGTTTTTTTTGGTCTTCCTTTTTTATGATAGTTGTAATCATCATGTCATTAGGAGAAATCAAAAGGTTTTCAATTGCGATAATGAAAGAGCATAGTTGTTCTCAGCTGCACCATGATGATTAAACAGGTCTGTAGTCACAAAATAACTAACTTGTTATCTTGATAACAAGATTTAGAATATTGTAACCAGGCAACTCCAGGTTTCTGTACCTCAAACATGTAAATACAGTATAACTCAAATCATTTTGCATTACTTTCTTACTGTAGTGAAAATTGTTTAACAATATTGTAACTATTGTTGTGGTCAGTGAGAATGGTATAACTCGGGCCTGTTGTGTTTTATCCAGATCCGTTCTAATGAGGATAAAGTAAAGAAGATCTTTTACAGCATCACTGGTCCAGGAGCTGATCAGCCTCCTGTTGGCCTTTTCACCATGGACAGAAACACTGGTACTCTGTATCTCACAGAACCACTGGACAGAGAGAAAAAAGACAGCTACATGGTAGGCATATTACTCCAAACTACTACTACTACTACTATTACTTATACTACTACTCCAACTACTACTACTACTACTACTACTACTACTACTACTATAACATCTTTAAAGCTATACCTTACCCAAAGGTATACTCTTGGTACCAAACGTTCAGCCTGATGGTACTTTGCTTCTTCAGGAAACATGGTTGACTTGCATTCATGTAATTCAAAAATGTAATTTTCATGCCTGAAAAGCAAGGAAATACCTGCAAGATAATCCATTTCTCTATTGCTCTACCATGCTTTGTATGGCTAAATGCATTTTTTTGTCAGACTTTTGTGCACATCATACATGAGGGTAACATGGTCATGCATGTTCATTTATGTAATTCTCTAATCTAAATCATTTTCTTGTATAACTTGGTCAATAAATCAGTAAATTGTCCTTAGTTTATTGAACATAAAAATGCCATGATTATTGTTATATTACATAAAGTAGCACATGTACAATACCAGACTTTATGTAAGTTTAAAGGTTCTCACTCTTAAGTTTAAAAAAAGAACTACATCAACTGACAACATTATGACCATACCTTTCACGTTTTTGTCAAAAACAGGATTTCTTGAATCAATCATTCTGTATGATCTATGCCACATCATCTATATGTAATATTCTTACATGTACGTATTATAATACAAATGTGTTTATTCCTAAGCAGTTTCAAGCCCATGCTGTAGCAGATGGTTCAGGAAATGCTGAGGCCCCTATGGATATTATAGTGAAAGTAATTGACCAGAACGACAACAAACCTACCTTTAATCAAAGCATCTTTCTGGGAGAAGTTCCTGAGGCCTCACCAATAGGTACCATCAGTGGATCTCATTCAAGCCTGAAAAAGATGTGTGTCAGTGTTCAACAGCATGTTTCGCTTTTACAAGACAAAAAAGCAGGATAGGAGTTTTAATTCAATTCATTTCAATTTTATTTATAGTATCAAATCATAACAGGAGTTATCTCAAGACACTTCACAGATAGAGTAGGTATAGACCACACTCTGTAATTTACAAAAAAAAATAAAGAAATCCCCCAAGAGCAAGCATTCAGTGCAACAGTGGTGAGGAAAAACTCCCTTGCATTGGCTTCCTGTAAAATTCAGGATTGAATTTAAAATCCTCCTCCTGACCTACAAAGCTCTAAACGGTCAGGCACCATCATACAGTCCCTCCAGAAAAACGCGGAGTTTTTTTGTGATTGTTGCGGGTAAAAATCCTTGATTATGCGGCACGTTTTCTTAAAAAATGCGATGGAATATGCGGGATATTTATGCCATTTTATGCGATGAAAATGCGGGAACTTGCAAAAATTGCGGGAACTTGCGGGAACTTGCAAAAACTGCGGTTTGATGAAAAAGAGAAAAAAAAGTGATTCCCCCAACACCGTGTTCTCAGTAGGTGAAATTACGTCACTTCATAACGTTCCCATGGCAACAGGGGAAAATGGCTGCTCTTGTGTGAAGGAAACGCAACATTTTTCAACTTTCTGCTGAGATATATGTGACTTTTTTGCAACGAAAATGCGGGGATTATGAAATCATGCAAGCCCTGCATATTTTGCGCGGAAATCGGCAATTTATGCGGCGAAAGTGCGGCGTATTTGAAAGAATGCGGCCCCCGCATAAATATGCGGACTTTGGCTGATTATGCATTGAATTCTGCGATCGCATAATTGCGTTTTTCTGGAGGGACTGATCATATCTTGAAGAGCTCATAGTACCTTACTGTCCCACTAGAGCACTGCGCTCCCAGAATGCCGAGTTACTTGTGGTTCCTAGAGTCTCTAAAAGTAGAATGGGAGCCAGAGCCTTCAGCTATCGGGCTCCTCTCTTATGGAACCAGCTCCCAGTCTGGGTCCGGGAGGCAGATACTGTCACCACATTTAAGAGTAAACTTAAGACTCTCCTCTTTGATAAAGCTTATAGTTAGGGAGTGACTTAGGGAGTTACTATTTGACCTCATAGTTTGATATAGTAAAATCCAAGACCTGCTCCAACACAGTGGGGGAAATACTTCTCAGTGGATGTGCTAGTGCTAAATGAGACTCCTTTCATTTTTTTTAAAGATTATTTTTGGGGCATTTTAGGCCTTTATTTGCATAGGACAGCTGAAGACATGAAGGGGGAGAGAGAGGGGGAATGACATGCAGCAAAGGGCCG
Source organism: Gymnocephalus cernua (assembly GCA_023631565.1). Lineage (NCBI taxonomy): Eukaryota > Metazoa > Chordata > Actinopteri > Perciformes > Percidae > Gymnocephalus > Gymnocephalus cernua. The sequence goes on along the minus strand of CM042437.1, from coordinate 30,781,723 downwards.
CAGGTCAGAGTCGAACCCATCAACCCACTCTCACGTCAGTTTGTGATGGCATCTCGAAAAGAAATCTCACGATATTGTGAAGATTTACATGATGGGGTCATGTTTTTTAAACTAATGTATTTTAATGGGAAGCATCTTTCGTGATCACAGCACGAATCTTTCTGCCAGAGAAGCTGTATACAGCTTCGCTATTATTGGTATTTTTAGCCCAATAACCGCTGTTTTTATCAACATTTATTCACCAGATCTTATCATGGTTTTTATGTATTTATTTTAATGTTATTTCGATCTATTTCGGTCAGGGAAGCTGGATGGCTTCATGTTTATTGATATTTTTTAAACTATAATGCTACATCTATCAACATTTATTTAGATGTTATCATGGTATTCATTTCTTTATTTTAATAATATTATTTTGGTCTTATTACCGTTGAAATATTACAGTAAATAACACAGAACAGTAGGCTACGATATGAGCCCAGCTGGGCGTATTCAAAGCAGATATCCCACAATGCAATGCAGGCATTCATATCAGGGAATCGGACATCGATCAGTGGGTCTTTAACGCCAGTATCACTTCAATGTACATATATATAATCAGTGGTTTTGTCACCAACAACAACAAGTTGCTCAGTTTTGTTCCAGTAAGTTATGCACCGTAATAATGTTTAAAAAAAATCAGCTGGAGACTCCAGGAAGTGACGTAATAATTACTGCTCCGCAGATAGGAAAGATACAAATACATAATATTCATAATATTTTTGTCTAACATTGTATTTGATGATTTAAACAATGGAGATAATAATAATAAAATACAGTTTCATGTATTTGTCTTGTGTATTATTTGCTCGGTCGGCCGGCTGGCAGCGGCAATCTGAAATGGAATGAAGCCCTTTCACGGCAGACAGCAGAAACACAGGAGCCGAACATGTCCTCCCACCCACCCCGGAAGAACTACAAGTGCACTAGCTTTGTAACAGGTTCTGGGCCGCGTCTATAATGGGAGTTGTAGTTTTTAAATATATTGGTATATTTCTCATAAGTAGAAGTTGGTAGTGTTGAATTTTGGATGCAGCCTGGGTTTTTTTTAGGATGGGGAACACACTGGTGTCATCAGATTTTAAAAATCTAATTGTTAAATAGGTGAAAATAGCTTATTACCATATTTGACAGTGCTTACAGTTGGTAAACTTTGGTGACCATATCTAAATGACAGCTGAGGTCCAGAGCTTTCTATAACAGCTGGTCCTATGTGTGGAACACCTACTGTTGCCAAATGACAACCCTTCAAACATGTACTGGGTTCAAGATTCAGAGGTCAATATTTCAAAGCAGGAGTGATTTATCCTCTTCAGACTGACATATGTTACTGTGGAGGTTGAGACCTTTCCAACACTATCTTTGATACAGACCTACAACAGTGTTTTAATTTTTACATATCATGGAGACCACTTTGCAGGTGATACGTTATTGTCCCCAGAGGGATATCTGCCTTGAGTTCAAATGCTTCACACATAACACTTGACATATTGTTTTATCATACAGCTGATATATACTTACAATAAAAAAAATGATATGTAGCCAGACTGAAGCACATCACACAGCCACAATCTATTGCTCATCTTTCACAAACAGTGTCAAGAGCAACCTACACACAACCCTATATGCATCATATCATGAAGCTATTGCAAAACCCAAGCAACATTATTTAAAGTTTTAATTGCGGTTGGTGCGAATAGGCCTATAGTTTAGAAATGTTAAGTTTACATTGGGGTACCCTATATCTTCTGCTAGAGTATAAGAACTCATACTTTGCATTGAGAATAAAGATAGGTCAGACCATATTCTCTGTGCTTGCCTGGAGAGACTGGTTTCTATTCCTCTCCACAACCTTCATAACAGTCACCTAACAAGCAAGCTTTAAATGAGATGTTTTTAGATATTGCCATGCGGATATATATGAATATGCTCTGTAATGCAGCCTTGTATAACATAAACCCTCTGATTCACCGTGAGTGTCTGCTCTAAATGATAACACACACTTTGAACACAGGCCTTCCAGCCAAAGGTCTTGTCCATATCAACACCAAGGTGTCTATAGGAGCAGAGCCCATTGATTGGTTCATCATTTATGACTTCTGATACCCTCTGACCCATATCACCACCACCTCCTCAGTTTGTGAAATGGTTGAATGAGATTGTTGGCATGGCACCACCAGGTCTCTATTTCAACAGAATATGCAAAACGTACTTGTGTCTGTGTGCAGTAGGCTGAGGTAGAAGTGTGCCAAAAATGCCAAAACACATGTTGTATATGCACAGATACCCAAACAAAGCTATATACATCTTACTCTGTGAACAAAAACCTCGGCAACAATCTGCAACAATTTCCTGAAAATGCTTCCTAAAACCTGTCCCTTCTTAGTTTTGAAAAGGTAGTCTCTCAGTAAAGGCTACAAAGGTTAGGATGGCTACAAGCTGTAACCATGGTGATTGATATGAGGATCATCCTATGAATATAATAATTGATATATTAGGCCTGCCATAAATTGAAATTTCAAAAAAGTCATTTATTTAAAACAACTAATAATGCAGTGTGATTTTAAATCTTACAAAGTCCCACACATAAATATGCTCATGTTTTTTTCCTTTTAGTATTTGCTATTAACATTCATCAACTGCAAAATTAGAAAATTGCATTTTTAAATAATGATGCATGGAAAATAAAATAAAAAATGCTTCTCTTTGTAGGCATAAATAGTTTATCAAGTCAAAACAAATGCAAAGGAGTCAAACAGGTCATTAGGCTGTATTTCTAACACTCAACTCTAGGTTGTTTATATAGTATATACAAGGCAAATCAAAGTGCTTAGCACTTTGATTGTATAAATTCTCACGTACAACGTGCAGCAATCTTTCACAGACGTGGAGCAGTAATTATTACGTCACTTCCGGAGTCTCCAGCTGATTTTTTAAAAATGTTATTACGATGCATAACGTGCTGGAACAAAGCTGAGCAACGTGTTGTTGCTGGTGACAAAACCACTGATTATATATACATTGAAGCAATACTGGCATTAAAGACCCACTGATCGCTGTGCAATTCTCTGATATGAATGCCTGCATTGCATTGTGGGATATCTGTTTTGAATGCGCCGAGCTTGGCTCATATCGTAGCCTACTGTTCTGTCTTATTTACTGTAATGTTTCACCAGTAATAAACCCAAAATAATATTATTAAAATAAAGAAATGATTACCATGATAACATCTAAATAAATGTTGATAGATGTAGCATTATAGTTTAAAAAATATCAATAAACATGAAGCCATCCAGCTTCCCTGACCGAAATAGATCGAAATAATAACATTAAAAGAAATACATAAAAACCATGATAAGATCTGGTGAATAAATGTTGATAAAAACAGCGGTTATTGGGCTAAAAATACCAATAATAACGAAGCTGTATACAGCTTCTCTGGCAGAAAGATTCGTGCTGTTATCACAAAAGATGCTTCCCATTAAAATACATTAGTTTAAAAAACGTGACCCCATTATGTAAATCTTCACAATATCGTGATGGTATCACGATCTAATAGATTTCTTTTTGTGATGCCATCACGAACTGACGTGAGAGTGGGTTGAACCCATGGCAGCTGAGTTGAGGAGTAAACCTCTATATATGGACACACGCTCTACCAGCCGAGCTACCCAGGCACCCAAATGAGACTTTTCTAATGTAAAAATTATCCAATGTGTTTGTTTTACCCTACAAAATAATGTAGTTGACTAACAATTGCAGTTGAAACAATTCTTTTGCCGCCTTCTCACTATCACTCTTCCGGGACCTAAAGTGGGAGCTGAACATCAGATTTACTTGTACAATGTACTGCGGCAGCTGTAGAAGTTCAACCTGCCAAAGACAATGATGGTGCACTTCTACACTGCCATCATCAAGTCCATCCTCACCTGCTCCATCACCATCTGGTACACTGCTAAGGACAAGGGCAGAGTGCAGCGTATCATCCGGTCTGTTAAAAAGGTGATTGGCTGCAATCTGCTGTCTCTCCAGGACCTAAGCCGATCCCTCTCACCTTGGTCACAAATTGTTTGAACACCTCCCCTCTGGCAGGAGGCTGCAACCCATCACGACCAAAACCTTACGCCATAAAAACAGTTTCTTCCCCTTCTGCAGTCAGCCTCATTAACAAGGTCCCATATCCCCCCCGATGCGATTTCCCACCAGAGGGACTTTTGCAGTTCTTAGAACTTAAACGTTCCTAGAACACTTTTTTCGTTGTGTTCCCACCGGATAAATTTGGGGTAATTTTTAGTTACTCTGGCCGTATTACGGGACTTTTTTAGCTCCTACTTCAGAGCAGGGTCTTTTCCCTTTTCCTAGGTCTACTTGATTGGTCGAAATTGGCAAGTATTTGTCGAAGTATCAATGATCAATGTGTCCTGCAATTCACATTAGTTCTCGCAGCTAGCTGCGTTCTTCATCGACGCATGAGCCGAGTGATCCACCGCTAAGAGTTGTCACATTTTTTTGTGTTTCTCATTTGATTTATTGTACTGTGTCTGTCTTTATTGTACTGTGTGCTTAAAGACACAGGCAGATTGGAGCAAAGTGGTAATGTGACTGTAAAGCCTTTGGATTTCTGGAAACCTTACATTTGTCCATTATTTTTTTGTCTATGCTGTCAAGTCCAAAATGCTTTCTCGGATTACGTGGTAGATGGTTTTGTGTCATGATTATCTGTTCAGCACTGCTCGCTAGTTTCTTCCATTTTGCATTAACAAAGATACACACTGTAATTGCCTAATGGTTAGAGCAGCAGAAAATGTAGTCTCACTTTGCCAGACCTACCTCCACAGCGCTGCGGTGGAAGGTCTGGCTAGTCCACACAGCATTCTGGGATGTGGTTTATTGCCATTTTTTTAAACCAATCACCATCGTCATGGGCGGCGTTCTCTGTCAGGTAAATGTAGTAGGCCTACAATGTCTTCCTCTGATGTAGAAGTACACAGTAAGTCAGTATTAGGCTATACAGTGGAGTTGCAAATTAAGTGGTTTGGGGGTCCTTCTGTAAGTCATTTTGGGTTACAATTTGGTTCTGGAGAATGCTACAAGCAGCAATAAAAGGCACATTTTGAATGGTAGTAGTATTATATAAATGTAAATGTACTGTATTCTGTGTATGTACTGTACATTTTTTTCTGGTGATGTATAACTGATAATAACAATCTAAATAATGTCCATAGATGCTTTACAAAGTATTTATTTACCATTTATAAGGTATATCAACTTTCTAATTATTTATGATTCAGCTTTATAATAGCCATCCAAAAATTATTATTGATGGTTTACAAATTATTTCTTAAAGTATTACAAATCCTTTGGTAATCGTTAGCATTACTAATACATAGTAAACATCATATTTACTAATTTCATTGTTAACAGTAACAGTAAGATAGCTAATAACCTGAGATCAATAAACTATCATTTACCATTTATTAGTAAATGGCTATTATTACAAGTATTACAAGTACATTATTACAAGTATTACTTCACACATCAGATGACCATTACTTAACTGTATTGTGTCCCCTCCAGTGTCATGTTGTGATACTTATTTGCAAAATATTATTAATGTTAAACAAATCTAAGTATATATTTTGTAGTTTTATTGTGACATGTTATAGTCAGAAGTGCAGAAACAATGCCTCTGAAAGGAGCCAGTAACCTCAAATTGAGGTCAAGTCTAATTAAGGAGGAAAAGCTCTTCAGAATGTATCTTAATTGTAAGCAAGTTACAATTCTATATCTTTAAAAATGAACAATATTTACTTACCTGTGTCTACGGACTGTAATTCTTAAAAAATGGGCTGTAGTCGAGGGCATTCTGGCACACTATGGACCCAATAATGGAATATAATCATTTAAATGTTCTGAAACTTCATCTCCAAACTGAGACTTGACATCTCACTTTGACTGTGTGGTAATATCCAATATAACATCTCCATTTTTGGCCACTTTATGATGTGTTAATTTGTAGTACTAGTGTGTAATTTGTTACTTTAAAAATTTAAATTTTAAATACAAATACAAATCTTTTGATAAACATAAACAATATGAAGCTCTGCATTTAACAGCCCAACAGCATATAAGGTAGTTAAATGTGGCTTCACTTTGACCAACTACATTAAAGGGAGACACTACAGGCAAAGACATTTGAGTTTTTGGGCTATTTTGCTTCTATAATATTTCTTCTTTAAGACTAGTGGGAAAAAAACACCCAAGATACACATTTAGGTGGTTATTTTACTACACTTTCTCTATTTGCGCCTGTAAATTCCTCATAAATTAACCCAAAAGTTAGCAGGAGATAATGATTAATTTCCATATTTAAACATAACATTTTTAGAAAACTTGTAATTCAAAAAATAATAGTCCAAATGTCGGTAATCAACTAGGAAAGTTGCATGGTGACATCTGTTACTTAAAATGTTTTACCCTATTGACCTGTAGTGTCTTCAACATTTTATTAATTTTACAATCCATATCTTCAAAGGTTTTGTTCTGAGCCAGAAATCTCCACTTTGGTAAAACTTACCTACACCAAACTTTGCAGTTTCATATGTATCTATATTCCAAAGGTTTTTACAGAGGACTTGTTGTTTTTCTATAGCTGTTGACAGTGCTTTCTGATTTATGAAATATCCAAAACCTCCTCTGTAAAAAACTGTGTTCTAATGTCAACAAAATGAAACAAGAATTTTGAACCTGGCTCATCCAATGTTCAGATTTCTGTTCTGGAAATGTATGCAAATTAGCGCATATTTAGCAAGATAATAGCCCATTTGCCTATTTAACCATTACAATTCAGAAAGCTTGTAATACAAAAACATGTAATGTAAATGTATGTCTTAATGTAAGTAATTAGCTGGGGAAGTTTCATGGTGATATCTATTGGTTCAAATATTTTTCCTATTTACCTGCAATGTCTCCCCTTAAAATGCTGCTTACATGTTAATGCACCAGTCACAATAATATAATTCAATCATATAGTAATATCACAATAATAGTAACATTCACAATGAGACTTTTTCTGAATTGTTTTTTACTTTAGATTTTTGAAGTGCATTTTGCTTATAATGCTATAAAAAGGTTTTTACAGAGTGGTATTGCTACTTTTACTTGAGTAAAGGATCTGAATAGTTCCACCACTGACTAATTCAGTGCACTCAAAAATGGGTAATCTTAATTTCCAGTGAAGGTCACCAGCACACAAGGACACACAACCCTGCTTACTGTATACGTTCTTTGATGTGGCCATGAAACATGTCAGCTTTAGCTTGGAGGGAATTATGTTATTGAAATGTGATTCTGGATCCACTCTAACTGTAGGCCAGCATGTTTAACTCTGTGCTGTTATTGAATTCTCTATACATTGTTATAAATGCATACACACATACAAGAACATAACCAGTTTGTCTTTACTTCATTTTATTATGACAGGTTTTCCAAGCATGTAGATCTGTAGCTTATGTGATGTCAGGAATGGTCCTCTTACCCCATAAACCTTGCAATATAAATGGATATGTATGTCAGTGGCCTCCGAGGTCTTGTTTTAGGAGCTGGCATTAAGTTTATATCTTATATCTTAAAATCAACTGAGACAGAACAGCTAAAGACATCATTAACATCATCTTATTCATAAACACATTTGAGGGAATCCTTTCCTATTTTGTATCCATAAAGCTCAAACACAGACCTACAGTATCTCACAAAAGTGAGTACACCCCTCACATTTTTGTAACCACACAAGGAAAAATGGCTAATTGGGCCCAATTTGGACATTTTCACTTAGGGGTGTACTCACTTTTGTTGCCAGCGGTTTAGACATTAATGTCTGTGTGTTGAGTTATTTTGAGCACATTCACACTGTTATACAAGCTGTGCACTTAATACTTTACGTTGTAGCAAAGTGTAATTTCTTCAGTGTTGTCCCATTAAAAGTATATATATATATATATATATATATATATATATATATATATATACATATACACTTTTATATACTATACTGGGAACTATATTCTCAGAAGGCGAAGCACTGCTACTTCTGCTACTTGGGCGGAGTGATTATTCAACTCCAACTGAGCGAACTCTAGGCAAACTCTCTGCTCCTCACCACGGGACTTCTCAGGTGCTGTGAGCAAATCACTCCGCCCAAGTAACAGTGCTTCGCCTTGTGAGAATGTAGTTCCCAGTATGTATACAGTTAGAAGATGGCTGTCTCTCATGTGACCTTGTTATTTGTATACGCTGTGACTATACAAATCACAACATGTAAATAGGAAAATGTTGGCGTTATTTTGTCACTTATTGGGAGCAGTAGGCTAGTTGGAGCCAGTTACCTCCAGGATCTGAGCTAAGCTAGGCTAGCGGTGGGTGCGTCAGACAGAGTTACGACACGCTCGGAGATGAGAAGGGTATGCGTGGACTTATCTAACTCTGGGGGATACGGTGATTAAGCTAAAGTCCCAATAAGTTGGCATGTTCCTTTACATGCAATGTTTTATTTTGCAAGACATTTGTAGAGTTTTGACAATTCAGTTTCATGTTAAGAGTTTTGAGAAATTAAAATATATACAGATTTCACTGTTTAATGATGGAAAAAAAAACTAATAGGAACACATTTTTCCCCACTATGACCATTCAAAATGTCTCCTGGGATAAAGGCCTGAATTGTACAGTTTTTTCTCATAAACAAGTGGAAAGGCTGTAACAAAGCTGCAGAAATACTGTGCTTGTAGAACAACCCTCCAATCTCCTAGAAATTACATTTAAAGACTGTTAATTTGCAGATTTCTTATTATGACAATGCATTTCATTTGTTGTCTGCCAAAACTTTTGATCCAGCATTAAAAGACTACAGAATTATTTGTAATGTTTAGCCTCTCACAGCTCTTGGTTTTACAAACACAAGACGTGTTTTTAATTACCATTTACTGAAACTACCACCTTTCACACACCTTAACCAAAGTGCTATTGCCGCCGAAATTTAACCACAGACAGGATTCAGGATGTGAACCCTGATGCGTTAACTTTGTATAACACTACAGCCCGTGAGGTACATAAAGGAAGAAAACACTTATCTATGAACGTAATGCAGGCAACATAATTTAGCATTACTCTCAAGTCTCGAAAGCAGATTACTTTATATCACACTACCTATTTTGCACACCTTTAAAATGTTGCCTTTTGGGTAATTGATTATGGCTAACAGTGCAAAGAGAAAGCATTAATCTGATCACTCAAGTATGACACCATTTAACTCTTTAAATTTAAATTGTACACATTCTTTATTTAGAAAGTCACCACAGGAGCCAGACTTAAGTCATCTTGTATTTCGGATAAAAACAGTAAGAAAATGGAACTCAACTGCGAAAAAACACTACAATGCTGTTAGTAGTTTGAAAATATGTACACGGTAGTAATAGTATTGAGAAAGATGAATGTCTAAAAATAATTAAAACGTGAAAACACAAAACCAGGATGTGAGGGCATACTTAAGGCATGCCATATAAACCCAAAAATCAGTTGAAAGCCACTTAGCAAAAGAAGCATGCTGACATTTTAGAAAATGCACAGCCAAAAAATATTTATCATTTCATTTCTGTGCATTAAGTATAGATCAGTCGAGGATGCCTTTGGTGCTAACTTTAGGTAGGACAGGTCTCTGTACTGGATGCACAAAAATAAATAATAATTGATATTAATCTTCCCTTTGTATGTATGGTTCAGTATGTTCCTTTAAGCACAATGATGAATCACTCCTTGAGGCCTACCTCCCTCTTCTGATCAAACCAATAAAAAAAATTACTAAGCGGGAAGAGAAATAGAAAAAAAACAATGTTGTTCCCATGGGTAATAACACTTGGATCTTTAACTTGCCATCATCCCAGGGATCAATCTAGTATGAATATGGAAAGTGACAGGCATAATACAACAATTAGGACTTATCCTTCTTCTTCTTTTTCTCCTTCTTCTTCTTCTTTTTCTTTTTAGGTGATTTTGCTTTCAGCGTTTGTCCTTTGTTGTCGTCACTACTATCACTACTTTCATCTTCTTCTTTGCCATCTTTTTCTCTGCTGCCCCTGGATGATTTGTCCTTGTGGTCTGTGTTTTCCACTTTGACTTTGCTGTGGCTTCCAATTGTCTGCTCCTTGTTCACCTCCTCCTTTACCTTGATGTTTGGAGGTGTCAGTCCACGGGACACCGTTATGAGCATCCTCTCCTTCCTCATCTCCTCTTTCAAGGAGATGTTGTCCTGCCCCGCCCTGTGGCTTCTGCAGTCATCGTGGAGTTTGCTTCTGTGATCTCTTTCGTGCCTCAAGTCTCGTTGGTAGTCTCTGTGATTCCTGTGGTCTCCGGAATCTCTAGCGTAACTGTAGTCCCTGTGACCTCTCCTGTCTGAGGTATGTGGCTGCTGAGCGCTGTTGCTAACATGGCGTGAGTGTCCCTTGCCATCTCCAGAATGCTTGTCCACCTGCACTTTCTGCTAAAAAACAAATAAAACAATTTTGCCGCATGAAGACATAGTAACCAATAGATTTATGGCTACCTTAAGGTAATGATCTCGAAGACGTTAGTCACTATCTGTTGCCAAATGAGGTAACCCAATCAGGATTAAGCCCATGGCCCACGGCTGAAAGTCTTTGCATTTGCAGTATTATGAACTGGGTGTCTGTGGAAAAATCAATGTAAGGCGACACTGTTTGGATCTCTGGGAAGTGACAACCAAAAGCACACCTGTAATTATAATTACTGCTTGTCATCTCCAAAGATTACATAACCAAGATTTTGGAGATTGTAACTTTAAACCCATTGTGGCCACTAAACCCCATAATATCAACGTGCTGGACAACAAATTTGGCTTTTCATATAATGTGATGGGGCTAAAATTTAAAGTTTGTCCTGAAAGTAAAGAAAAAGCCATTTAGTTGAAAAAAAACCTAATCATTTATAATTTACTTTTTACTTTAACAAATCAATGTGCACAGAGCATGAAAATTCTACCTCAAACTACTAATTAAACTATTAAACAAATAACACAATCTTCCTTAAACAAATTGATAAGCAATGAAACACACCCTTACTTACTTCAATACATTCAGGGGCTTTGCTGCTAAATGTTCTGGTATGACCAGGATGGCTAACTAGAAAATACATTTCCTGCAGAAAATGCGCGTGAAAGCTGAAAAGCTAAATTGCTAAAGCTAAACTGGATTGCTGGCTTAAATGCATAAGAAGGTAAAGTAGTGAGAATAATTAAAAAAGTGGGAATGGTTTTAATTCGCAGGAAATGACCTCTCGCCAGCCAATCACACATCATAGCAACCGTTACTATGTGAGCAGGTCCAACAAACATTGACTCCAAGCAAGATGGTGAAGCTGTGCGCCCACGGCGTTTGTAAATCGGACACTAGATACCCCGAGAGATTGTCTGGAGTTGTGTTCTTTCCATTCCCAAAGCCGAAAACACAATGTGAGAGGTGCCTACAATGGATAAAACAGTGTGGACGGTCCCACTCCTAGTTAAATGTGTAGAACATTATGAAGCATAAATACGTCTGCTCAAAGGTAAGGCTAACAGCTAACTAGTTACCATGTTGTCTAGATCTACTAACTAGAGGCAAGAACACAAATTGGACCAAAGTTATGATTACCATGGATATCATTGCCAGAATGTTAACCTACTCTCCAAGCTAAGTTTAACGAGCCCTTTAGCTTTAGCCAACATTAGTTAACACGTTAGCTAACGCTATCTACATTAGCTGCTGTTGTGTTGGGTCTTTGAGCTCCCCAACTTTTAGCATATAGAATATATTACAATGTTAACGTAACTTGCTCAACACTGCGAACCAAACAATAGAACAAAATAATAATCACTGGCACATAATATAGTAGCTAGTTAAAGAAGAATGCATCAAGTGACCGGTAAGCATTAGCCTCGATAGTAGTCGTGTCTCCTTCATTGCGTATTTTTATATTTTGAATATATCCCTCCACTGCATACTGTAACCCCTTTTGCCTCGATCTGGAGGATATCGCGGAGGTATTGCTCCAAAAAAGGTCACTGACACGCACGGGTATACCTCTTCCCGTCATGGCAATCTGTCGCGCTGGTCGTGTTTGACCATTTGTTTGTCGGACGTAGCAACAGTAACTAAGGGGGGCGGGGCTCGGCGAAAGGCTAATTTCATTGAAATGTTGAATAGTACCAATAATTTATGAAACAAAAGTGGATTATTTTAAGGTTTTTCTAAAAAGTTGTAAATACACTAAATTGCTGGCTTCAATGTGTAAGGTGAAGTTGTAGGAAAAAGTGGAAATTTAAGTTCTTATTAATATGAATGTTGAATAATTCCAGTATTGTATGAACGGTTTTGTAAAAGCTCACTGAATTGACTGAATTGCCGGCTTTAATATGGATAAAGAAGTAGCTAAAAGAGTAATAAATTAGTTGGTAAAATGTCAAATTAGGAAATCAATCAGCTGTGTTCAAGATTTTCAAAAAGTACAAATAGAATTCATAAGTAGCACTAAACTCCTAATGAATGAAAGATGTGGAAAATTTTAAGGTTTGAATTGAGTATGAATCCATAAATTAATTGAATATACAACCCCATATCAGAAAAAGTTGGGACAGTATGAAAAACACCAATAAAAAAAAAAGTAGTGATTTCTAAATGTACTTTGACTTGTATTTCATTGCAGACAATGTGAACACAAAATATGTCATGTTTTGTCTGGTCAACTTAATTTCATTTGTAAATATACATCCTTTCCTGTCATTCAGACCTGCAACACATTCCAAAAAAGGTTGGGACAGGAGCAATTTAGGGCTAGTAATCAGGTAAATTGGTTAAATAATGATGTGATTTGAAACAGATGATGTTAACAGGTGATTATAATTATGATTTGGTACAAAAGCAGCATCCAAAAAAGGTCTAGTCCTTTAGGAGCAAAGATTGGCCCGAGGATCGCCAGTTTGCCAACAAATAGGTGAGAAAATTATTGAAATGTTTAAAATCAATGTTCCTCAAAGAAAGATATGAAGACCTTTGCTTATTTCACCTTCAACAGTGCGTAACATAATTAAAAGACTCAAGGAATGAGGAGGAATTTCAGTGTGTAAAGGACAAGGGCGCAAGCCTAAGCTGAACAACCGTGATCTCCGAGCCCTCAGGCGGCATTGCATCAAGAATCGTCATTCATCTATAAGCGATATCACCACATGGGCTCAGGACTACTTTGGCAAACCTTTGTCAAGTACCACAATACGTAGTTACAGCCACAAATGCCAGTTAAAACTGTACTGCGCCAAAAGGAAGCCCTAGGTTAACAGTGTCCAGAAGCGCCGTCGACTTCTCTGGGCTCTGAGGCATCTGGGATGGACCATCACACAGTGGAAACATGTACTGTGGTCAGATGAATCAGTATTTCAGGTATTTTTTGGGAGAAATGGACGCCGTGTGTTCCGGACCAAAGAAGAAAAGGATCATCCAGACTGTTACCAGCAACAAGTCCAAAAGCCAGGGTCTGTCATGGTATGGGGTTGTGTCAGTGCCCTTGGCAAAGGTAACTTGCACTTCTGTGATGGCACCATTAATGCTGAAAAGTACATAGAGATTTTGGAGCACAATATGCTGCCTTCAAGATGACATCTTTTCCAGGGACGTCCATGCATATTTCAACAAGATAATGCAAAACCACATTCTGCACACATTACAAAGTCCTGGCTGCAGAGGAAGAGGATACGGGTACTTTACTGGCCTGCCTGCAGTCCCGACCTGTCTCCAAAAGAGAATGTGTGGCGCATTTTGAAGCGCAAAATGCGACAACGAAGACCCCGTACTGTTGCCCACCTTAAGACTTGTTTGCAGCAAGAATGGGACAAAATTACACCTGAAACACTTCATCACTTGGTGTCTTCAGTCCCTAAACGTCTTTTAAGTGTTGTGAAAAGGAATGGCAACATTACAAAGTGGTAAATGCTTTACTGTTCCAACTTTTTTTGAAATGTGTTGCAAGAACCAAAATAGGAATTTTGTTTTTTTTAAGAAAAAAAAAACAACAAAAATCATGAGGAACGCATTAAATTATGTGCCGTTGTATTGTCTGCAATGAAATACAAGTCAAAGTACATTTAGAAATCACTACTTTCTTTTTTTATTTGTTTTCCATACTGTCCCAACTTTATCTGATTTGGGGTTGTATGTATATATATATATATATATATATATATATATATATATATATATATATATATATATATATATATGTGTGTGTGTGTGTATATATATATATATATATATATATATATATATATATATATATATGTGTGTGTGTGTGTGTGTGTATATATATATATATATATATATATATATATATATGTGTGTGTGTGTGTGTATATATATATATATATATATATATATATATATATGTGTGTGTGTGTGTGTGTATATATATGTGTATATATATATGTGTATGTGTATATATATATATATATATATTTTTATTTGTGTTTTCCATACTGTCCCAACTTTTTCTGATTTGGGGTTGTATATAAATGAAAACCAGCTGAAGCATAAATAGAGGGGTGAACGATGTAAAATAGAGTAAGTATGATATGATATAAGTATGATAGTATGATAGAGGTTAAAAATATTTGCCTATGGCCACACTTCTTAAAGCAGACAGAGATATTGATAGGGAAAGACAAACATATAGATATGGTGAAAGAAGCTGCGTTTTGACCTGGGACTTCCTTTGACACACTGAGCTCCTCTCTTCTTTCTTTCCATCTGTGTGCATCCTTGTCCCAGAAGTGTTTGTTACTAACTTAGCTCTGGGGAGCTTATTCCCCGGAGTCCTTCGGTTTCCTCGCCCCGCAGTTTTCCTTGGATTAGGGTGGCACCTAAATCATGGTTGCAGCTGTCGCCGTGGTCCTGCTACGCCCTGTAACGCCCTGCAGTGCCCTGCTACGCCATGAACTACTACAACTACTATTTCTAGTCATAGTTCCAATATCTTTATTGTTACAATAATTGCCACTGTTCATCATACTCCCAACCATCAGACACCCGCCCACCAAGAGCCTGGGTCTGTCCGAGGTTTCTACCAAAAATGAAGTTTTCCTCACCACTCAAGGTTTCTGCCTAAAAGGCCTCGCCACTGTCGCACTAAATGCTTGCTCTTGGGGGGATTTATTTAAATTGTTGGGTCTTTGTAAATTATAGTGTGGTCTAGACCTACTCTATCTGTAAAGTGTCTTGAGATAACCCGTTATGATTTGATACTATAAAATTAATTGAAAATGTCTTAGCTGTCAACATTGTAGCTGTGTTTAAGCCAGATACTAGCTAATGGTAGGCTAACGTTACCTGCTGTGCAATGTTAACTAGCGCCACGCCCTAGACTGTAAAAAAATTCGTGATTCATGTTTTATCTCAACCGGCTGCAATTGTTAATCAACCAGTAGAACCGGACTCACAAAGATCGCCTTTATGCATTATAGGAACACGATTGTTAGTAGAGGGAGAAATAGAAAGCTGTGGTGCCGCAGAACCAAGGTGTGTTTATGTGTTTGAGAGAGGGCGAGAGTTAGTAGAGGACATAAGCGTAAATTCCCCCCCCCCCCATTGCTTGTTGGATAGTAATTCACCCACTACAACTAACGTTAACGCAACGATAAGCCTAATGTTATGTGTGTGAACTGATATTAGGGTTAATATTGAGGATCTACAGTTGCGTTTTGCTCAATATGTTGTTAAGTGGCTGATCAGTAGGTTTGCTGCAGTTAAATTATTATTATTAAAATACAGTATATAATCCTCTGTCCCAGATAAAACCTAATATTTATGTGGAGGACGCAAGATCATTTTATAATTATAATATAACCGCGTGGTGAACCTATGAACCTAACTCATAGACATCTGACGTTAAAGATTTGTGTTGTTGTTTCCCAGATAAAATGACAGAAAAGAAAAACAGACATAACATCCTTTTTCAGTGCCCCAAAACGCCAAGTAAGTACAATAAGTCCTCATATCAAGACAATTTGGTAACATCTTTATAAGAATGGGTGCTCATGGAAATACTAACATCACTATGTCACAGGCAAAGGAGACAGAAAGAACTGAGAACAGGGAGACCAGGGACAGTCAGGTGTAGAGTCTCAGGTAAGTGTGTTGGGCTTATTTCATATTTTTGGAGGTGTGTGGCTGTCAGGGAGCAGATGAGCTTTACCGGTGGATCACTAATTTACATTATGATCAGCTAATTTAACAAGTCTACAAAAGCATTGCATTTCTTTTATATGGGGACACTTTTTCAAAATAAAGTCATTATGTGTTAAAGGTATAGTGGAGGATTTTCTTTTTCCGGGTGGATCATCAAGACTATTGGTCCTCCTAGTTGTCAATCATTCTGCTGATATGTTTACGTAAGGCCGTCGTATGTGCTCGTCCCTAGGTAGTTTTCGCTTTCTGCGGCCTCTGGCCCGACCGCCTTCTCCCCGCTCTCGGCTGGTGCTGGCTCTAAAGTGCAAATCTTCATTTGGAAACATATAAACAGAGCGTGCACGAGGAGAACTGGGTGTGTGCATTCTCTCTCGTGCACACGTTTAATAGGCGTTCCCTCTCGGGAGCAGGTAGAGTGTTGTGCATGTGCATTTTTTCAAAAAAGTGGAGAGGGCGGTTCTTTTCTAAAATTCGGGAAAATCCTCCACTATACCTTTATGGTATTTTAGTGGCTTGATTGTAAACAACTTAAAAATAAATAAATGGTTTTAAAGAAGAATATTTTGGTCAATTTAGTCAACTTTTTCATTGAATCAAGAGACACACTGAAAAGAAGGATAATGGCACAGTCTCCATGCTACACTAACGATAGTATTAAGGCTTTCCTCTGTGTACACATGTTCTCTACAAGTATAATTGTGGCTGTATTATTTGTGTCCCCTTCAAAAATTGCTCTTCAGAAATGTTATTATTTACAAAAGGCCGTCTATATCAGCCGTGGTTGTTGGAGTGCATGTCAGACAGTGGTGCGGACGCACGCTTCACACCACGAGCGGAGAAAGGAGAGAAAAAAAAAAAAAAAAAAAAAAAGAGACTGCAGCGGTCCGGAGGATAATTAACTAGTTGGGATTTGGTGTGAGCTCTTTTTTCTGATGACAGCAGTCTTTCAATATCCATTTTCTTATTCTGGGCGAAGAAGAAGACTCCTGTTCCTGAAATTTGGATTTTGAATACGTGTGGTCCTCCGTGTTTCCTTCTTTAAACTTGCCGGGGCCAGCAAACGACGATAACCATTAGCAGCAGCTGTGAGTTGAAAACGCGAAAGGCGGAGCAGTATGTCCTATATGTCCCTTACCGGCTAACATATTTCAAGATGGCGCATGAATACGGAGAGTCTACCCTAGTTCATGCAAGCACAAATGTAAAATTTCAAGCCAATAGGAATACTTGAAATTGATGGTGGTGGTCAATATTCATAAAAAAGGACAAGTTTGTGAAGGGCAATACAGATTTTGATAATAAACAACTACAAACGTTACACAGTGGGGCTTTAAAAATGTTGCCGGTATTACTATGAACTATTTGAATTGGCACACCCCTAATGCAATACGTGTTAGTAACACCACATTATTGTTGGTTTCGGCCTTTTCATGGGATTTGTTGACTAATGAATGAAAATATAAAATATCAGAGGTAAACAGGACTACTTACACTGCTGGAGTCACTGTGGCGGTGGATGGCTGCATGGTTTTCAGCACTATTCAAATCTCCAATGAACTCCTCACATTTCTGGCAGTAAAACCCAATTACTGGTGTCAGAAAACTTAATCCTGCAAAGGGACAAGAAAGGCAGTGAAGCATATGGAGTATTTTAGCATGTGGAAGATACTCAAGTCAACAGGAAGCACCAGATTGTCATTAGAGAAAACTGCTTTACCATCCTGTTTCAACAATCCTTCCAGTTCTTTCATCAATGATTCCATTTTATTCATTCTGGCTTGTTTCTCTTTCTTCCATTCCTCATCATCACCTGCCTGGGAAACACAAGCAGGATTTTACAAAATGAAGGTGTTTGGTTAATTTTTTAAGGGGTTAACTTTAGCAAGTAAATGTTGAGTAGTCAGTGAAGCAACTTGGCTATCCATTACCTTGTGCTTATCAGAGGATGTCTGAGATGTGCCACTGCCATCACTTTTTTTGCGTTTCTCTTTTGTCGCTGAAGGAAGAAACAACATAATCCTGTATTTTACACCAAAAGCATTAAACAATAAGAACAAAGAGGATAATTCATCAAGCCAGGTGGATCAGATTCCAACTTATTGGGTACACCTCCACGTTCAGCTGTCACATAATCTTATCCTTGACAACTGGAGAGAAACAGATCCAATATTAACTTGACACATCTTATGATTCTAAATGAATCACACATATTTAACATACAGTTAAAACCTCTGGCATAACCAAAGTTAATCAAAATAATAAACTCAATCAACAAAGTTGATTTCAGTATGAAGGCACATTAAGTAAAAAGTAAAATAAAGAAAAAAACTTTAGTTGACTTAATTAAATACAGGATTCTCACCTTTGATCAGCGACTGTAAAGACTCCAGAGCTTGCCGTACATTTGGGTTACTCAGTGCTAAGCCTGCTGCTGTTTGCTCTGAACTGGGACATGCAGGAGACAGCTGCGTCCCCTCCTTTTGCCCCTGCATCTTAACCATAAACTCGCTGATGTCTGTTGTGCCCAGACTTTTTAATATGTTCTTGAGCTTCTCACACTCACTGCTGTCCAGATTGGCAGAGGCTATGCTCGAGGAAGTAATTTGAAGGGGTTGCTTCAGATCAAGCAAATCCCCAAAGCTACTAAATACGGACTTGTTTTGATGATGTTGTTGACTGCCTGAACTATACATTTCCTGTAGTTTGGCATGTTCTCCAATCTGGGAAAATACTGCAAAACGTGCAGTAGAGGTTTTATTGGCTTGTTTTCCTCCAGTATCTTCATTTCCATACAAGAATGACTCCTCATCTTCAAGCTCATCAGCTTTCAGTACTGCAGAGTTCCCCTGACTTTGCGCCTGGAGCCAAGAGAAGTCACTGCCTACTCTGTCATGGGGAAGGAGCATACTGTCATTTTCCAGCGATGTTGAATTCTCATTACAGTCATGTTGTTGCTGATGTCTGTGCTCATCAGGTACACACTCCCTTTTTTTGCTGTCGTCTGAGGCCTGTACAAAAGAGTTTATAACAATGAAATACACTTAAACAGATTTAACTGCCAGTGTTCACATGCAATCAAGTATTTGCAGGTCAGCTTAAGTCTAATCTAAAACTCGTGAGATGCATGAAACCCAAACACTACCTGCAATTTTAAGTATTTTATCTAGTGCTTGCAAAATGTATTTGATAGTTCACTAAATAGTTAAATACTTGAACTATCTTGTGTTTGTTTTCAGATATCCCAACTTTTGGTGGACGCCATGGTTATAAACCGGGAAATTTGGTTCTGCTTTAATTACTTTAGAAATGTCTTTATACTCAGCACAGCAGCATCCTATCACCTTGGTACCAATTGTTTCAGTCTGTGGCGGATCATCATTATCATCCCACCCACTAAGAGCTGAGGCATCATGTTTTTAAATCAAGTTACACAAAGTAGGCCACAAGTTTTTAAAAAATTTTTACCGCTAGATTATCTTAATAAAAACACTAGATACACTTATGTGTATGGTAACGGACTGAAACAAAACATTTTGGAGAATGAATGATAAGCTCTACCTTAATAGTGAGGATGGCATCTTTGAGGGTGGGCAACCGCTCTTCCAGTTCTTTGCTGTTCATGACCAGCTTTAGTCCTTCTAGCAGACTATTCCCTGTCAGATATTTACTGCTGCCAACACTGCTGCTGTGGCTTATCTTTCTCTTTTTGTCTTTGACATAGCTCTTTTCACTACTGCTGCTTCGTGACTTGGACCTCCTGACACGGCTCTTGCTCCGTACATGACTCTTCTTGCTTCGGCTCTGGCTCCGACTCCGACTGCGAGCCCTGCTTCTGCTTCTCGCCCTGCTTTTGCTTCTCGCCCTGCTTTTGCTTCTCGCCCTGCTTTTGCCACGGGCACGACTTTTGCTCCTTCCTCTGCTTGGGCTGGGTGCTCGGCTTTTGCTTCGTGCACGATTCTTGGCTTGAGATTTGCCGCGGCTTCGACTACGGCTTTTGCTCCTGGTCGCATGCTTCTGGAACTCAGGGTCTGATTTGACTGCTTCTTTCAGGACATTAGCCGACTTAAATGCATCAGCCAGGTTGTATGCCATGTTCCCTTTGAGATAGTCCGGGAGAGGCTTGTTGGCTGCAATGCATCTCAGGAATTCCTCACCAGCTCGGTCACTGAAAAGCAGCACACGTTTCAAATGACAGCAAACTCAAAATAAATATTTAAACATTAGAACAACTGTTCCTGACTAGACTTAATTAAAGCTACAACTGGTAACTTAAAAAAGATAACTTCTAGTCATATTTGCTTAAACTGTCACTATATCCTTATAGTAGTACATGAGACCGATAATCTGTAAAAATAAAAAAAATAAAGAAATACTTCTACCTTGTGCTCCTAATGGCATGAATGGAAAACAACCAATAAGAGCCAAGGAGTCTTTAAAGCAGCGTTAACTGCTCATGAACTCTGATGAAACTGTCAAACTAGCTAAAAAAAAAAACTAGGCAGCTCTGATCAAATACGAATCAAGATTCTGTTACTCAGGGCTTAAAGTGAAAAAAAATCCTGAGCCTGAAACTTTTTTTTGAAGGGGGGGGGGGGGGGGGTGTCACAGTGTAATGTCTCAATATGCACCCATTAAAGTTAATTTGTCTGGCAAAAGTCCTTCTTACATTCATACAATAAGTCATAATTTTTAAGGAGTAAAAAGTTTGGGATACATTTTAACTTCTTCCAACCAAACGTTAAATTAATGGTGCGTTCTTTTTGCCTCGGAAGTCAGAGGTCGCAACTGGGAATGATGTCACACACGAGTTGAATGCGTTCTTTTTGCAAGTCGGATTTTCATTGTTTTCATTAGCTCTAGCCAGGTTAGCCATTGTTAGCAACGCCAGTTTAAACAATGTATACGCTGTTTTTTGTGCATACAAACCACGTGAGAACACAGATAGAAGACAGCGCTGCGTGTACGACTGATTTAGTGTGACACAAATAACACAGAAGTGCTTATAACTATGTTACTACAGCTTTCACAACTGTCGATACAGGGGACAGCCATGTTGGCTTTTCAGCTCGGGTAACTTGGTGTTGTCAGTACCCGATCCGTTCCGCCTGCCCGATCCGTTCCGTGCATGTGCATAAGATGGAACGGATCGGGTACTGACAGATGTACGAGTTCCGAACTTGTAAATACGAGGTCAGGGGGCGTGTTTACGGCTTTGACCTGGTAAAATACGAGTTGCGAGGCAAAAAGAACGCACCATAAGAGTCAAGTCAATGTAGATTTCCATATTGCAATAATATCATAATCCTACAATGAATCCGAACTTTCTAGATGTGTTGTTACTTTGGCCAAGTCATCATCAAAAAAGCGAATTAGTACATTCATGATTAGTTGCATCGTGTACATTTATTAAAAACTTGGCATTGTTTATCTTTTCATATAGCTAGAGGTCTAAACCCTGGGACAAGGCTGTTATGTTTAATAACTGTAAACCCTGGGACAAGGCCGTTATGTTTAATAACTAAACTCTGGGACAAGGTTGTTATGTTTAATAACTGCCATGCTGACTCCAAACAGACAGCTTTATCAAGGCAGTTTGGGCTTCAGAGAGCTTTTACACAGTCAGTGGCCATCGTTAATGACATGTTGTTTTCCGCTATGAACGTGCACACACGTATTGTTTGTATCATAAGCACGGTCAGTCAGTGAAGGCGCAGCGGTAGCGGTCGTTGCCGGTAACGTACTCGTATGACAGAGTGCACGGACCGAAGCTTTGTGACTAGCATCTAATGACTATCAAGCCCTTTCTTACCGCTGCTGCCGTCGCATACACACTGCACTCTGTTTTTCGGCAAAGACCCGCCCTACTTTGCATCTGATTAGCTAGAACTCGTTTCATTGGTAGGTGGAAGTTCGATGATTGGTTAAACACAGCGCATCAAAAACAAATCCCATATGGATTTTTTAATTTATTTATTGTTCTAAAATAGTCATATGCCAGAAATCTGGCACCAGGCCCGAGTACTTTAATCCCTTCGTTAGTTACAGCTGCGTTCCTCTCATATGATTGGTAGGTGAAATCAATTGACTTGAAAATATTAAACCGCATGCAAGTTCCCAAATATTATTATTATTATTATTATTATTATTATTATTATTTTGTCCTCATGGCCGCACGCCGGAGATCCGGCACAGTGCCGGAATACTCTAAGCCGTGGTTACTACATTGCTTTACTCTACTCTGATTGTTTTCCTTTGAATACAGAGATGGGAAAAGTACTCACTTCTCATACTTAAGTAGAAGTACAGATACTTGTGTTAAAAAATACTCTGGTAAAAGTAGAAGTACTGATTTAACTTATTTACTCAAGTAAAAGTAACAAAGTACAGGCTTGGAAATGTACTTAAAGTATAAAAGTAAAAGTAGCCTTGCGAATGACAACCATTATTTATGCAAAGCTACCTGGACCACAAATGTTACTAGAGTGCAAGCTGAGAAACTTCAGTAGACATGGAGAAAAGGCTCTTTATGTATATGCCATTGTCTACATTTTAAATGGATGTCTGCCAAAAGGCCTAAAACATCACATATATGATTATTGTGACAGAGACTGGGACTCCAGGTTAATAAGATTCTGACTGAGTAGCAAGATATTAATTCAATTGTGATTCTGTAATAATTCACAGATCCAGTTTTTTTTTTTTTTTTTACATGTTATTTAGCTGACGCTTTTATCCAAAGCGACTTACAATTGCTATATATCAGAGGTCGCACGCCTCTGGAGCAACTAGGGGTTAAGTGTCTTGCTCAGGGACACATTGGTTGATGGATCATGGTGGGAATCGAACCCAGGTCTCCCACACCAAAGGCATGTGTTGCGCCATCACCACCCAGTTCCATTTTTAATCAACATTTAAAGGAATCTACATGTAAGTTCTGCATACTTTTAGAGTAGAACTAACCAGTGGTGTAGTCTATTTTTTTGTAGTGAGTATACTGTGATTTTCCCCTCCCAGCCTCATACTCGCCTGTCCCAGAGCGACACCCCATACAGTCGGTACTGTGACATTTCTGAATACGAACTGTACACGGGCAACAGACGTTTAAGTACTGATGGCGTTTATTTAAAGTCCTGGAAAAACAACACTTAGAGTTGAGAAAAGATGAGACAGATTTAACTTTTGAGAAACGTAACAGGACATCACACAAATAAGCCATTTAACCGACACCCCCCCCCACTGCCACACAAAACCATGACTAATAATTAGCATCATCATACAACTTTTGTATCGATTAGCAGTAAAATCTGCTGATAAGGGCCTACATTTACTCAAAAGTATTTAATAAACGGTTTACAATCTTCAACACCATGGCTAACAAATGCATAAAAAGCAGACGGAAGGAGAAAAAAGCTCCACTCTTTCTATTTTAGTTAATTATCTGACCATTGCTAACTAACATTACCATATAGTCATTTAATTGTGTAAAGCAATGCATATTTAAGATTTAAGAATTTACTCTAATGTTGCATAGTCATTGACCTAATGAAGGCCGGGAGTTCTCACTGTCTCTCTCATCATCTGAAACAAGGACATATAAACATTGTATTCTGTTTACTGCTGTACTCAGACGCAGGTACACACACACACACACAGAGACACACACACGCACGCACACACACACACACACACACACACACACACACACACGGTATCATATAAGCTAGGCTACTCTCACTTACCAGGTAACAGTAGGCTAACGTTGGTGGCAGCTGCAGCGTCACCCGACGTGGAAGTAGCTTCAGGGATAGACTTCAGAAAACACTGACGTAGTGTTATTTAGGTCTGTTTAGTAACGTTTCATATCTCGTTACTTATAAAACTTAGTTCAAACTCTAGGTAACTAACTAGTTGCGAGAAAGGAAAGACCGTGCAAAGAATGCAACTTGTTGTTGCTTAGTAACGTTAAGTGACCTCACGTCAGATCCAGGGCCACAGAAACACCGAAGGTCCAAATGTCAGAGCTTCCCAACACAGACGGGGTGAATTTATGAATGAAAATGAGAACGTTCTGTCACAAACAATGTTGTTACGTATCATCGCGCTTTTGTAAGTGGGTAAGTAACGAGCCACTTTTGTAAAACGTAAGGAGTAGAAAGTACCAGTATTTGTGTTAAAAATGTAAGGAGTAAAAGTAAAAAGTCGGCACAAAAATAAATAGTAAAGTAAAAATACCTGAAAAATCTACTTAAGTACAGTAACGAAGTATTTGTACTTCGTTACTTCCCATCTCTGTTTGGATGTGGTGAAAACTTGCAGATGCCATCATGCCCACTAGGTGGAGGCAGAACATTACGACAACTCAGTCATGTACTATTGTTAGGATATAGTGACAGTTTCAACAAAAATGACAACTTATTTTTTTACCTACTGCAGCTTCAACACATACCTACTGTCCAGAGAATGATGTTGCACAGGAGTGGGATTCCACTGTGGGACCTGAATGTGCGGTGGTTGTGCTGGAGGGACGATCTGCTGGCTGCCTCCCAAACCAATCACTGTACTACGGTCTATGGAGAAGCTGGTACAGTGGGGCTGAGAGTATTCAGAATTCATGTTATAGTGTTGTACAACACAGAATTGCAATAGCATATTTAAGATACTTTGATTTAATTTACAAATTACAAATAACTTGTAAATCAAAAGGGGACAGTTGTACAAACCCCAATTCGAATGAAGTTGGGAAGTTATGTAAAACGTAAATAAAATCAGAAAACAATAATTTGTAAATCCTTTTCAATCTATATGCAATTGAATATACTACAAGACAAGATATGTAATGTTCAAACTGATAAACTTTGTTTTTTTGCAAATATTCAATCATTTTGAATTTGATGCCTGCAACGTTCCAAAAAAGCTGGGCAGGGGCATGTTTACCACTGTGTTATATCACCTTTCCTTTTAACAACACCCAATAAGCATTTGGGATCTGAGGACACTAATTGTTGAAGCTTTGTAGGTGAATTCTTTCCCAGTCTTGCTTGATGTACGACTTCAGTTGCTCAACAGTCCGGGGTCTCCGTTGTCATATTTTGTGCTTCATAATATGCCACACATTTTCAATGGGAAACAGGTCTGGACTGCAGGCAGGCCAGTCTAGTACCCACACTCTTTTACTACGAAGCAACGATGTTGTAACACATGCAGAATATGGCTTGGCATTGTCTTGCTGAAATAAGCAGGGATGTCCCTGAAAAAAAGGGCGTTGCTTGGAAGGCAGCCTATGTTGCTCCAACACCTTAATGGTGCCTTCACAGATGTGCAAGTTACCCATGCCATGGGCACTAACACACCCCCATACCATCACAGATGCTGGCTTTTTTAAATTAGCGCTGATAACAATCTGGATGGTCCTTTTCCTCTTTGGCCCGGAGGACATGACGTCCATGATTTCCAAAAACAATTTGAAATGTGGACTTGTCAGACCACAGCACACAGCGTTTCTGGGTGTTGTTGATATATGGCTTTCACTTTGCATGGTAGAGTTTTAACTTGCACTTGTAGATGTAGCGATGAACTGTGTTAACTGCCAATGCTTATCCGGCTCCTGAGCCCATGTAGTAATATCCTTTACATAATGATATTGGTTTTTAATGCAGTGCCACCTGAGGGATTTAAGGTCACAGGCATTCAATGTTGGTTTTTCGCCTTGACACATCAGAGATTTCTACAGATTCTCTGAATCTTTGATGATATTATGGACTGTAGATGATGAAATCCCTAAATTCCTTGCAATTGTATGAAACATTATTAAACTGTTGGTCTATTTGCTCACGCAGTTGCTTGTGAACCACTGAGCTTTTTGGGGATGCTTCTTTTATACTCAATCATGACCAATTAACCTGTTCACCTGTGAAATGTTCCAAACTGGTGTTTTTTTTTTTTTTTTTTAGCATTCTCAACTTTTCCCAGTCTGTTGCCCCTGTCCCAGCTTTTTTGGAACGTGTTGCAATTCAAAATGAGTGAATATTTGCAAAAAACAATTAAGTTTATCAGTTTGAACATTAAATATATTGTCTTTGTAGTGTATTCAATTGGATATAGGTTGAAAAGGATTTGCAAATCATTGTATTGTTTTTATTTATGTTTTACACAACGTCCCAACTTCATTGGAATTACGGTTTGTACATGTTCAAAATTTTTGAGTAGTAAGTGTACACTGAACGCTTTACAACCTGAGCAACTGTTTAAATGATCTGTTGTTACAGCATAGTGTAAAGTACGATTAAAAACGTCCCAAGGAGTCACATCGCATTCTACTGTTCAGCTGCATCTTGCAACAAATGACATGGTCAACAGACTTAATATCAACATCAACTGAAAAAAATAACACTTGCGTACCTGAAATGAAATAGGCATTTCATATCTATCAGCAACAATCAAGTTAATGTGTAAAGTAGGGAACAATCAGGACATGTGGGTCTATGCTGGGGCTGACATGAATGTTGCTTAGGTGTAGTGCCCTGAAATTGATAGACGGAAAAACATGTCACGGCCTGCCTTACTTCATCCCATCATCAAGGTCACCAGCAACGTACAGTGCCTTGCAAAAGTATTCACCCCCCTTGACTTTTTACCTATTTTGTTACATTACAGCCTTTAGTGCAATGTTTTTTTTAATCTGAATGTTATGTGATAGATCAGAACAACAGTCTAAGTTGGTGAAGTGAAATGAAAAAAATATATACATAAAACTATTTTTTAGAAATAAAAAACGGAAAATTGGCATGTGCGTATGTATTCACCCCCTTTGTTATGAAGCCCATAAAAAGCTCTGGTCCAACAAATTACCTTCAGAAGTCACATAATTAGTGAAATGATGTCCACCTGTGTGCAATCTAAGTCTCACGTGATCTGTCATTACATATACACACCTTTTTTGAAAGGCCCCAGAGGCTGCAACACCTAACCAAGAGGCACCACTAACCAAACACTGCCTTGAAGACCAAGGAACTCTCCAAACAAGTAAGGGACAATGTTGTACAAGTCAGGTTTAGGTTCTAAAAAAATATTGAAATCTTTGATGATCCCCAGGAGCACCATCAAATCTATCACAACCAAAACATGACACAACAGCAAACCTGCCAAGAGACGGCCGCCCACCAAAACTCACGGACGGGGGAAGGAGAGCATTAATCAGAGAGGCAGCACAGAGACCTAAGGTAACTGCAAGAGAAAGTAAGAGCTGCAGAGTTCCACAGCAGAGACTGGAGTATCTGTACATAGGACGACAATAAGCCGTACGCTCCATAGAGTTGGGCTTTATGGCAGAGTGGCCTGAAGAAAGCCATTACTTTCAGCAAAAAACAAAATGGCACGTTTTGAGTTTGTGAAAAAGCATGTGGGAGACTCCCAAAATGTATGGAGGAAGATGCTCTGGTCTGATGAGACTAAAATTGAACTTTTCGGGAATCAAATGCATGCCTGGCGCAACACATCACCCAAAGAACACCATCCCATTTTCACCAGCCGGGACTGGGAAACTGGTCAGAGTTGAGGGAAAGATGGATGGTACTAAATACAGGGATATTCTTGAGCAAAACCTGTACTACTCAGTGCATGATTTGAGGCTAGGACAGAGGTTCACCTTCCAGCAGGACAATGATCCCAAACACACTGCTAAAGCTACACTTGAGTGGTTTAAGGTGAAACATGTAAATGTGTTGGAATGGCCTAGTCAAAGCCCAGACCTCAATCCAATAGAAAATCTGTGGTCAGACTTAAAGATTGCTGTTCACAAGTGCAAACCATCCAACTTGAAGGAGCAGTTTTGCAAGGAGGAATGGGCAAAAATCCCAGTGGTAAGATGTGGCAAGCTCATAGAGACTTATCCAAAGCGACTTGGAGCTGTGATTGCCGCAAAAGGTGGCTCTACAAAGTATTGCCTTTAGGGGGGTGAATAGTTATGCACATTGACATTTTGTCCTATTTGTTGTTTGCTTCACAATAAAAAAATAAATTAAAAAAATCGTCAAAGTTGTGGGCATGGTCACTAAATTAAATGATGCAAATCCTCAAACAATCCATGTTAATTCCAGGTTGTGAGGCAACAAAACACGAAAAATGCCAAGGGGGGTGAATACTTTTGCTAGGCACTGTAACTGGAAGTTTTACCATCTGAGGGTTAGCAACTCGGCTGCAACTATCAGCACGCAAGATGTCGAAAACTCAAGCATCTAGCACTCAGCTTTTTGGTTTTCATATTCGCAAATTATTTGCGAATATAAAAAACCAAAAAGTTGAGTGGGACAAGGAAAAAGCAAACGGGAGACCAACTCCTTATCCCTGCTGCTTTCAAGCAGCCTTTAATGCCAATTACTGAAGCAATTTGCATTTACATTGGCATATAATTGTAACATTCCTCCAAATGCATAATTTTTATTTTACATTATTCTATTTATTTTGTATAAATACATAGCACAAAAGATGCTTTTGAGTTGT
This sequence comes from Gymnocephalus cernua, assembly GCA_023631565.1. Taxonomy (NCBI): domain Eukaryota; kingdom Metazoa; phylum Chordata; class Actinopteri; order Perciformes; family Percidae; genus Gymnocephalus; species Gymnocephalus cernua. Next base: position 30,752,909 of record CM042437.1, on the reverse strand, counting down.
ATAGCTTATTGTGATCCACTGACTTTTGGGCTTAATGTTGTCTTCACTCAACAATTTCTAAGCAAAAAATACAAGCAGCCTAAGTTGACCAATCACATTCCTTTTTGGTATGTAAACACTGTAGCCCTTAGGTGTAGTTAAAGTGTGGAGGAGGTGCACATCAGCTACGCTGTAGCTAGCCGTAACCCCTTAACGCATAAATCCAGTTTATGGATGTGCTTGTTAGAGAATGGTAGTTGTACAATGTGTAGCATGTTGCTGAAACCAGGGAACAGAAAACACTAAATGGACCAGCTTAAAGAAAGACAGCAAACAGGTTTTCTTATAACTGATATATTTAGTACCACCACTGTTGAATTCCCTTAGACAAATTATGTCAACATGAAGACATTATCATAGGTTAATAAACAGTAAATTAAATTAATGACAATGCATACCATGCAAGACTTGATATTGTCAATTGGATGTGCAAAGTGAAACCCTTATTTCATCTGTCTCTAAATATATTCAAATCAACATTGTATACCCTGATAAGATCTCCTTTAGTTTGTAGATAATGGTTTTAAAAACAATTTATTGTAGCAAAGGTTTTAACTGTGCCTTTTTAACCAACAAAAAGATATTGATAGATTGATATTTCATTGGCAAACAAACCTAATGCAGAAACTTTCAAAGCACTGTTATATAAAAACAGCCACAAATTTGACAATGAATAAAACACGAATCTTATAGTTAACAGCAGGGTTAAACACATTCATTGTGTCTAGCATACGCTCAGTTTACCTCCAGGATCTGTGCTAGGCTGAGCTACCGGTGGGGCCATCAGACAGAGTTACAACACACACGGAGATGAGAAGGGTATGTATCGACTTGTCTAACTCTGGGGGATACGGTGAATAAGCTCCCAATAAGTCGGCATGTTCCTTTAAACAAAGTTAGATTTGAATTATGCTTTGAAAGCCATGAGGATCCTTTCTCATCTCTGCTTTTCTGTCTTCCAAAAGCCATTTTGGTCTTCATTGTCAGTTCCAAATGTAGCTTGAAAGGAGAACAACATAAAACAGAAGACTCAGCTAGTCATCCACCTTTTCCTCTCTGCATTTGCTATTGAGATTTTGTTTTTGTCCTTGGGAAAGGCCAGTGTCCCTTTCTTTTGCTGCAGTAGTAGTATCAGTATCAAACAAAGCAAGAACTGGCTAGTCACATAGTGACATATTGTCCAAGGCCCTCATTTATCAACACTGTATACAAAAAGGAGAATTTGTAATACGCGCATGCAATCATTTCCAGGCAAATGTTTGGAAATGATCAATTTGTACTTAAGAATTACTTAAGAACATTAAGTGTGACTGATTATGCACAAAGCTGTGTGGTCCAAGAAACAAAACATCAAAAAGGTAAAACCATTTGGCACATGCTTTCGTCCAAAGTGGCATACAAATAAGGTACATTCAAAATGATAGTAAATCAGTAGTGTACTTTCTTCGGTGGATCTGCAATATTTCTTCCTCTTTTTACAGCCACTGTATAAATGCTGGAGAAACCTTTCACGCAGGTCCAATGGCTCTCCTTGATTCCTTAATATTTTTACTGCAAAATATGGGAAGCAATGCAAAAGGACATTGCATATTTAAAATGATTGACCACAAATAAGATTAAAAATATGTATCACAATGTCATCATTTCTACTACATAAATCACACAATATAGAAGCAGAAACTTAATTTTACAATAGTCTTAGCAAAAACGTTATAATCACCTTTATTTAAAATTAGAAAAAGTCTTAGGTTCCATACATGTTCAAACATATGTAATAGGTGGCATTGAAAAAGCAACAACCTACTCTATTTTTCTTTAAAAAAGGAAATAAAAAAAATGCTTCTATTGACTTACCCATTTTGATGTAAAGCCAGTACATTATACTGCCAGGTCCACTGTAACCAATGGATGTGGCTTATCCGTACTGTTCTGACAAATTTGAGGCAACTGAAATGACCTCTGCAGTATGGCTGTCAGGAAAATTGGAAAAGTGTGTAGACAATAGCCAGGATACTCAGTTGCATGCATAAGAAATAGATATGTGAACCAAAATTCAGTTGTGGCTGCAAACAGCAGTATTTGTAGCCTCACATGTATTTTGTTATAGATCTATGTTGCCACTTTCAGCTACTCAAAGTTTTCCATATGCACCGGTCTACCAGATATTAAAACATTTTCCAGCAGACTACTTTCTGACTTTTTTTTTAATAGCGAGTTGCTTCTCGCCCTATTGATGTAAGGTGCCTTGCTACATCATGAAAGTGAAAGCTAAACTGTTACTCACTGCTTGTGTGTACTGTACGTGCTTGTCAGTCACACAAGGAGTAATGTCAAGCAGGACAGGTGCACAAGTAACGTAACAAGTAACATTCCGGCGGCGGCCCGACCCCCGTGAGCAATCGTGGCCAAACAAGTCAATGCTTGATATTCCATACGCGCATCCCAGAAGCATGGATGAAGATACGCGCCAGGTCCATTTTGACGAGAGCCACAGGGCTTTTGGACAGCAGGACCATACAGTCAATTTACCAACAACAAAAAAAAAAAAACAATATCGTATATGTCTCCTCCACAACACCATGGACGACGAAAGTTTCACCTTAAAGATGGAAATGCATAATACACACCACAGATCCTTTTTTAAGTACATTGCCAGAAAAGAGAAGGCATGGAGTTTAATTGCAGGTGTGCTTGAAGTGAAAGGTAGATACTAGCTTAATAAACAAGTTATTGTTCTTTCAAGTACTTGTAGAAACAATAAAATCTGTGAGTTGGGCAGGCATGGCGCTCCGCTTTTGCGACAGTCCCGGTGTGGTATGGCGTATGGCGAAGGACGGAACAAAACTGCAGCGCAGCTGGTACGCAGCACAGTCGCATACAGTGGAAAATCTGGGTAAGGGACATTAGCTAGCTACAACAACAGCTGTCTGGATATATTCAATAGATAATGATAATGTTAGCTAAGCACCAACCTGGATAATTGTGATCTGCTCTTACTCAATCAGTTGCATTGACCGAAAAATACATTTTGACAAACATAGCTATCTGAAGAATGGGGAGTGCTAGTTGAGAGATGGCGAGTGTGATCCATGACAGTGGTATGGGTGTCACGATTTCAATTTTAAATCAAAATCTATCGAAATGAAATCACAATCTTGAATATCGAATAAAAAAAATGGAATTGTCGATACTGCCATGCCCCCATGTCACGTCCGGTCGGCTTTGTCAAGCTGCAAAAAACGTGTTGAAGTGCTGCGAGTCAGTCAACCTTCTCTAACTTAGCTAGAGTCAGTCAAAAGATAGCATGGCAACTGCAGATGCTAGAGACACATTGACGGAACGTGAGCCCCCTCCTCTTTCACTGAAGTGTGTGAAAGTGTGGAAGTATTTTGGATTTTATGTTGACAACGTTCGTGTTGTCGTCAAAAAAGCCAGTTTACGTGTACCATATTCTGTGTGTTTACCATTGCACATTAGCCTAGCAGCTAGTGGATATTCCTTCTGCTTATAGCTTTATCCCAACAATACCGCACAGTTGAATTTCTGCCTGCATGCACGTTTTGTAGCCTAAACAGAGGAGCTTATGTTGGTTATATTAGAGAGAGCTAGCAGACTGCCCGAGTTGCCTTGCTATCAGTCTGCTCAGCTGCTGTGCTGGCTCGATGGTGTTTTAAACCCCCAACTTAGTCTTCAAGGCAGTGCAGCGACCGTCGTCTTCAACCATAACCATTGTCTAATCCTAGTGCATTCCAGACAGCGCTGCCTGGAAGACGACGTTGGGGGCTTTAACACTAAACTCTGTGTGGCGCGAAGCGTCTGCCCTCAGGATTGTCGGTAAACTCTTTTTTTCTTTTTACTTTGACAAATTGTCAAGTTTCCAATTGACTGAAGATATATGATTGTTACATTATGTTGTTAAATGTTTTAAATTTGACAATGTAATGTGGTACATTGCGAACAAAGGTCAGATATATTACATACAAGTCTAGTCTAAAAACGGCATAGCAACCTGTGTTTCAAAAAAATAAGTAAAAATCGAGAATTGAATCGAAAATGTAATCGAAGATTTGGAGAATCGTGACACCCCTAGACAGTGGCATAATGCAGCACCTGTAACGTAGCTGTCGAGCTGACAGCGAGTCGAGGGAGGCGCCTCAACTGTGTATGGGATGTGCAAGCTGACTGACAACTGGATTACTTGGCTAACTAAAGAGGCTCTGCAGCTACATGGCGGGAGCCGCTCACCTGCCACAGGCTACGGTCAAGTGAGCCATTTGCAAAAACCTGGTCAAGCCAGCCGCTTCTTGGATTTTGATGCTGGTCTATTTGTGGTGTTACTGTACAGGGGCTTGGAGCGACCAAAAAGGACAAAGAAAGAACCATACTTCAGCTAGGTTTGTGACGATAGTTTTTTTTCTTACTGTGGTCAAGAAGCAAAGGGCAACCCCCTTACGAGAGTAGCTTAAGTTAGAACGAGAATGGCAGGGTGCCTTAAGTGAGTGACGTCAGTGCCTGTGTGGTCACGCAAGGAGAGCGAGCGGGAATGGAGAGTAGCATATGAGTGCCACTGCAAGGAAAATAGGAATATGAGATAGCAAAGACGATGTAAAGTGAGGTAAAAGTGAACAACAAGCTTCAACTTCTCCAGACATGGTGGCTTTATCTGTTGTCAATACTGCCGGTAAAGTGAATGGCGTTACCCCCTGAAAAAACATTGGCTTAAACCTTACAACACATGTTATAGCCATAGACTGTATAACAATATTGCAGAACAGTGTGAACATTTCGGCTCAATGTGCGAGTCTTTACTAGGGGTGTCACGATAGTCGGTGCCAATACCAGTAAAATAACACGATTCTCGATGCCGATTTCGATGCCATGGTAAAAAAAAGGATTTTCTAAGATTCCATGTACTTTTAACAACTTCTTTATTAAAATATTACAAGACATTAGGGCTGAAACGCTTCGAGTTACTCAAATAACTCGATTACAAAAATTGCTCGAGGCAAAAACTCTGCCTCGAAGCCTCGTTAAATTCCTTTGACGCGCACTATACGCGCAGGGACCTGATTGTTCCACACGGACCGTTGTTCAGGAAGCACACCACTATTAGTTGGCGTGATGGCGGAGAGTAAAGATGTCCATAAACGGCAGAGAATGTCTAAAGTTTGGGATCATTACATAATAAAAAAGGAAGAGAACAAGGTGCAATGTGTCTACTACTGCAAAGTAGACCTGGCATACCACAGCAGTACGACTTCAATGATTCAGCATCTGAACCGAAAACATCCACTCCATGCTGTTTCACCAAGCGTCGCTGAAACAAGGCAACGTAGCCTATACGTTGATGTTCGCCGATTTTAATCGCATACTGTATTTGTAGCGATGTCGTGATGCGGTTTGACTAGATATGATGTTTAGCTTTGATGATTTTAAGTAGTAAACTTATTCATCAATAAAAATATTAATGATTAATCGATAATTGATCATTAATTCTCCCGACGATCGACAAAGAAAATTTAATCAAATGCCCATCCCTAATTAAGAAGACAAAACTAAGGCCAAATGGCCTTTACTATTTAAGTTTGTATTCATAGTTTTGCATGTTATACATGTTTTACAGTAAGTTGACACTAAATGGGTAAATTGCAATAAATGGGCTTAGGTTTGGAGCCAAATTGTTGGCAGTTGGAATAAATACCTTTGTTTTTTTGAGAAATAAAAGCCAAATGCTTTATCATTTTACAGCCACATCATTTTCGTCATGCATTATTTGTTTTGGTTGTTTAAAAACGCAACAAAAAAAAATTATCCGATTAATCGATCGATAAAGTGCTAGATTAATCGATTACAAAAAGAATTGATAGCTGCAGCCCTACAAGACATAACAAGACATACAAAACATGTGCAATAGAGCATATAACAACATAAAGTGCAATTAATGGTCACAGTGCAACAACTAGTGTCCCCAGACTCATTCCAGACTTCCAGGCATCTTTTCAACTTACTGTGCAAAAACAACAACAATGCAAAACAGTGTTTTTAACAGTTGTGTGACCAGAGACGTTACAAACCCCGGGTAAATATTGGAGATGTATTTGAAAGATGGAGACAGCTTAGAGCCCAAAAGGACGCCGAGTTGGCTAATTTCCTCCTGAACAGGTAGCTAAGCATTAGCTTCAGGTTAATTTATCATGGCTACAAGGGAAGGGACGGGCATTTTATGTCATTTCAACATCCTTGTATTGTACTGTATCCTTACATTGAATTATATAGCTAAAGTACCCGAGTTGGTTACTCGCAAAAACAATTGAGACACAGCCAGTAAAGTGAACCGAACTGGTCCTGGCCATAGACAGTTAAAGAAATGGACTAACAGATCCCGTTGCTCTGGATGCAGACGAGTGTAGTCTATTAGAAGCACTTTTCCAGTGATAGCCGAGCGTTACTGCGCAGCTGCAAACTTAGCTTGCTGACGTAGATGTGACGTGAGCTACGTGTCTGAACGCAAGTCTTCTGGTAGCTGTGCCAAGAGAAATCTCAATCATTCCGAATCTTGCAGAGACGGAGAGCGTAGGTATATGTAAGGAGATAACATAGGCGCAGGCTAATTATTGCTAACTAAAATGTTACTTAACTTTGGTAATTAAACTAAATAGCTAATGTAAATCCAATTATATTGGCTGTCAAAGTGACGTCAAAATGAATGGAAGTCAATGGAATGCTGACGGGGGTGATGGTTTGTTAGCATCAAAATGGCTCTGCGTAGGCAGGCTTACCCCCTTGGCCCTGCCTAACGCCGCCATGCTAACCCTGCTAACGTTACCGGAGGAACAGGCAAGCGTCCACGGTAAGTTATTTTAAGACAAGAGAAGGGGGCTGTAAATCAGGAAGAGAGGACCGTGAGTTTGCAGTGAACATGCTGTTTTTTTAGGTCGGGTAGAATCTATCTCCGTTGGCTCTCATATTTTTTCAAAAGATACTTCCCATGGAGCGGAAGTAGAAGGGCGTGACTTCGGACACTTGTTTGTGGCCTCCTACTTCTGAAAGTAAGTATCGACTGGAACACTCTGATGAGTATACTGCCCCCATCAGTTCCGGAAGAGGCGCAGCAACGATGCTGCTACAACTGGCATCGTCGCTAACCGTGCCTACTGTGCTTCAGAAAAATGGGCTTTGTTGGTGTTTTGTCATTTTAGAACCGGAAGGTATCGCAAGTATCGGTTCTCATGACATCCCTAGTCTTTACTGTGTATTACTTTCATTTACAGCTGTGCTGCTTTCTCTCCTCTCCGTTGATCAATTCCAAAGACAGTTCAGAAAGCTCTATTGTCAATAAAGTAGTGCAGACTATTCGCAGAACAGCGGTTTGGCAGCTGAGGAGACAGAGAGCAGAAAGGACGACCTGGCAGTCCGCTAACTTGTTGCTCTCTCTACCAATTTAAGCTGCTCTGTTTTAAGCTACAAAACGTGAATGCAGGCTGAAATTTAACCGTGTGGTTTTGTCAGGAAAAAGCTATAAACTAGGAAGGAAACTGCTAGCTGCTAGACTAATGTGCAACGGTAAACACTGCAGCATTAACATTAACATTAATGTGTCCAGGTCCACCTCAGCTGAGAATGGAAAAATGTCTTTGCCTTCCCTACCGTGTATCAATTAATTTAATTAATTAATTAATTCAATTATTAAACGTTACCTGTAGAAATAATTCATAATAATCTGAGACATATTTAATAGACTTTCCATGCTATTGTGCAAAGCTGAAGTGACAAACAATTAAGTTTCTTTCTGCATAATCTCTTGAATTAGAAGACAATCGATGAGGATAACTACACAATGGTTATTGCTTTCATTATATTTCATATCACACATCTGTTCTCCTGTAACTTACACCAGCAAAAAGTTTTAAAAAAGTTTTTAAAATGCGGTGATGGCGGTGATGTCATCACCGCAGTAGTGGTGCGTCACCACCAGTATTACAGTGATGCGGTTATTGTCACAGCCCTAATTTCAGCAATAATTTCTCACATTGGATATTCCAATTGAAAGCTGATACTATATTCACCTAGCTAGACATTGTATGCACTATTGGAAAACCCTGGATAATCTTATTATACAAGGTTGAGTTTAGGGATACCCAATCAGCTTTTTTGACTCCCGATCCAATCTTTTGAGTACTGAATATTTGCAGATACCGAGCCCCTATCCAATACTTGTAGTTGCTCAGATAATAGAGCTGCACACTGTTTTTTTGTTTACAAAAATAACTAAGTAAAGAAAGTAACTAAATATGTCTTAAAATATGTCTTAAGTTTAATACATTTAACTTACTGCAGCAAATCTCTCTCAACACCAAAACAGTTCTCTTTAGAATCCCAGCAAACCCCCAACCAAAAAAACAGAAGTGTCAAGTTCCCCACTGGAAAACAAAGACTAAACTTACGCCGCCTTCACATTGGCACTTGAAATTAGCTCCATTACGGCTTCGAAACGACAGGAAGTCATTAATTTCCTATGGAGATTCACAGACTGCATGCGAATGGGTCCGAACCGGGTCTGAACGAGCGCGTTGTGGAAAAAATTGTGTCCGTTGGTCATCCGGATGCGTTAAAAAAATTTTACTCTTGCGACAAGCAACGAACGGTTCCTATCCGACAATTTGAGCGGAAGTTAGCGCTGCTATGGTAATGATAAACAAATCTGAATTCTTAACTTTTAATAATAATAACGATATGTTGTCATGTAATTTTTTATTTACATGATTTCCTAGCTAACGTTATTAGGGCAGTTAATACAATTGCTTGCGTTAGCTAATTGACGCTAACTAGCTAGCTAGTTGCGTTAGCTAACGTCAGCTAACTGCCATTTTTTTCTACTCCTGATTTCTAATATTCCGAGCTTTCAGCGGTTGGAGTACGACGTCTGCTGATTTCAAGTGCCAATGTGAAGGCGGCATTAGTGACTCCTCTTGCGTGTTGTGCGAGAGAAAACTCAGATTGGACAGATAGTCTAGCCAACGGTCTCAATTTACCATGCACAGATCTGAGGAGCAGTCCTCATAAATCCACCAGAGTTTAAAATTCCAACACAAAGAAAGTGGGAAAAAACAGACATCGGCGAAAAGACAAGCCTCCGGCAGAATTTCCTGCAGCACCGGAACAATTCCGGAAGTGGAACGTCGAGGATTATGCCGCGTTCGATTTACCTCGGAACTCGGATTTTCCGAGGTCAAAGTCGGAAACACGCCCCCTGACCTCAGATTTCCGAGCTCGGAACTCTGACAACCTCGCAGTAGCCCGAGTTCAAAATCCAACATGGCTGCCCCCTGTATCAATAGTTGTGAAAGCTGCAGTAACAAAGTTATAAGCACTTTTGTCTTATTTGTGTCACTAATCAGTCGTTCACACAGGCATGTTCAACTTCTATCTGTGGACACGTTACGCTGTTTGCATGCACAAAAAACGGCATAATGCGTTGTTATCAACTGGTATTGCTAACAATAGCTAACAGGGCTAGAGCTAATGAAAACAATGAAAATCCAACTTTTAAATGGAAAGCATTCAACTCGGGTATGACGTCATTCCCAGCTCTGGCTTCAGAGTTCCGAGATAAATCGAAAGCGGCAATAGACTAACTGCTCCTCAGATATCTGCAGGGTAAAATCGAGACAGCTAGCTAGACTATCGAATCAGAGTTTTCTCTTGCACGACAAAAACAACTTCTGAATGGGCACGTTTCACCAGAACAATTTCCATCTTGCAGTGGCACCGTTGCTGCGTCAGGCGCTTAGTGCTGCCCATACAGTAGTGCTGGGCGGTATACCGGTTCACACCGAATACAGGTGTATATGATTACACAACGTTCGGAACACTACACTGCCGACGGACCCTTTTCAATGTAACACACGACTGGAGGCGTGGTGAGAGTAAACAGTAGCGCTCTGCCTGGTGTCACACAGAGCCATAGAGAGTGAAGATGGATAGAATAGACATAGAAAGTTCCAAAATCGAAGCTGCAGAACTAGTAAAACACAATGACCCAGAAGAACTTGTGCCCAAAAGAGAAGCCGTGTCTCTTGTTACCTGTCTTGCTAACTGTAGTTGTTGCGCTAACGTTACTCTGCCGTGCTAACGTTATACCCGTCACCTCACGGAGCACCACAATGAACAAAATTACAATCCGCCTACGGCCCCACTACAGACAGTCGGGAAAGACGGCTCAGAGCAATGATTAACACACTGGATTTAAGATGTCTTGCCTCGCTGAAATACTTCCGCCAAACCACTAACGTTATTCAAACACCCGAAGCAGGCTGACAGCAGAGCTACAACCATAGATATATACACTAGATGTCGCCTTGGCAGGGCTCGAGAGTGCGACCATTTTGGTCGCACATGCGCCCAAATTTTGTAAGGGTGCGACTAACATTTTTCCTAGGTTGCACCGGTGCACCTCCGCACAGCCTCGCCGCACCTCCGCGCAGCCCCGCCGGACCTCCGCGCAGCCCCGCCCCCATTCACACACACGTCCACCGTGCAACACGAGAGACACGGCATCGGTTTACACTGCGACATTTGTCTACAGTTTTAATTGTTATTAACACAGCTGTATATCGTTAAGCATGAGAGGGGAACCTGTATTTGTAGCAGTGTTTCCGCTGCTAACTATGTTACTGCGGCCGCCGCACGGCGAAAAACACAAAGTTATTGAATGCAACTAACTTCAGACGGAGCCTGCAAAATGCAGCGCAGTGACGATACAGACATTTCATGAAAGGGGAGAGAGAGGGGGAATGACATGCAGTAAAGGGCCGCAGGTCGGAGTCGAACCTGGCCCGCTGCGTCGAGGAGTAAACCTCTATATATACCACCTGAGCTATCCGGGCGCCCTCTTTCTCTTTTAATCTGTTATTGTTGATAACAAGTGAAGGAGCTTTCTCAGAGATATATATATTTTAAATGTATCCTAGGCTATTTAATTCAGATAATTTTCATTTACATGTGTTGCAGCTGTATATTTTCAAACTGAGAAGTAAACCCTGTCTTTGCATTTTATTTTAATCACAACCTGTTTTCATAAAAGAGCTTGTGAAAAGTGGCTTTGACTTAAAACGGAACATTTAGCCCACTTAGTCCACAGAGATATGATTTTGAGTCCTGGACTAGTGGAAGATCTGACAAGAATCAGTGTGTGTGTGTGTGTGTGTGTGTGTGTGTGGGGGGGGGGGGGGGGGGGGGCAGTTTGGAGAATTTTGATTTTTTTTTTTTTTTTTGAATTTTGATGCTAGGGAGTGTAGCAAGCTGGTACTGTCATTGGTTTAGGAAAGGCTAAAGGGGAAGAAGGCCAAATTACAGGTGTTGTCCATCTGAGGGGCAGAGGACAGCAGGGGGGGGGGGGCTATAAGACTTTGAGCCATGAAATGTTAGATCTCAGTTCAGGGAAGCACTTTGATCTATTTTGAAATGTTTTACTTAAAGGTATAGTGGTCGCTGACAGGTCAGCGAGCAGACGGCCATAGACAGTATATAAAAGTTTCCGACCGCGGCGCTGCCTCCCCGCTCTCGGCGATAGCTTGTTTGTTGGCCTGTAGCATGCTAAAGTTAGCTATAGAGATGCTTGTCCTAAATAGATTTCCATTTACCGGTGGCGAGTCTGACATGGTGGAAAAAGTGCAAATCTTCTTTTGGAAAGTAGGATTGTAGAGCCATGCCGACAGCAACTTGTAAACAGAGCGTGCACGAGGAGAACTAGGCTAGTGCATGCTCTCTCTCGTGCACGTTTAATAGGCGTTCCCTCTCGGGAGCAGGTAGAGTGTTGAGCATGTGCATTTTTTCAAAAAGTGGAGAGGGCAGTTCTTTTCTAAAATTCAGGAAAATCCTCCATTATACCTTTTGAAATGTTTTAGTTTGGCAGCTCAGTGAAGCACTTCAAACTTTTTTTGTTAATATTTTTATATGCAGTATGATTGCGTTTCAACTAAAGTATTTACCTACACCTTATTCTTGTTTAAAATCATTTACATAATATAAATGAATGTATATGGAGCGTGATAAAAAGGTAACCTTGAAATTGTGGCGTTAACGGCGCCGCGAGGAAAAATTTGGGTGCACCTAAATTGTGTGCTGGTGCACCTAAATAAAAAAAGTTAGGCGCACCAGTGCAACCAAGGCAAAAAGTTAGTGTGGAGCCCTGCTTGGGGTTCTAAGCATGTGTCAATACCGCCACCATCTTGGAACAGGGGTCAGAAGCCTTCTCGCATTCAGATCAACACTAAAGATGCCGGACTTTTGTGCTGCTTATGGATGTTGCGGCGGCAGCGGGAGGTGGAGAGTTCCGTGGCCGGCGGGAGCGTCTCTTCCCCCGGGCAGGAACACAGCTTCGCCTCGCTGCTGCGCCGGTGTTGTGCCAACGTACTTACCCCCGCCAGGATTCGTATCCCCTGACCGCGGGAGCACACACAAGTTACATAAGGGATACACAAAATAGCAGGCTGTTTTCACCTGATATTTTGTGTATCCCCTATGTAACTTTTGTTATAAAATAGCAGACATCTCCATATTATCTCAGGTTGTTTATTGTGACCTAGTAGACACAAAATAGCACACGAGGACAGGACAGACCCTTTGCATGTTAGGCAGGAAGTGATTTGCTTGAATAACTGTTACCTTAATGTAACAGACAAATAAACGTATAATAAATGAGACCCTTGTTAGCTACTACGGAAAAAGCTGTCGAGTATTTCACGTCGCTATTTGTTAAGCTATTTGTTCCATTAAAGAGGTGAATTTGAAGTGCAATAGTGAAACTCCGCTCTGAGGGCACGCATACGAATACGAGTGCACGCATACGAATCCTGGCGGGGGCAAGTACCTTGGCACGACACCGGTCCCCGCTGATCCAGATGGGACCGGCCAAATTTCACTTTGAAGCAGATGCATTAAAGAGGAGGGGCTCCCCTGTTCCAAGATGGCGGCTCTTTTGATGCATTCGTTCCAATGAACTGCCGTAGACAAGGCGACATCTAGTGTATATATCTATGAGCTACAACAACTAACGTTACCTGTGGTCAAGGTAGTGTTTAAACAGAAATCTTACAACTATTCTGTTAAAGTTGTTGGTATGTGTATTTAATTTAAGTTTATTTTACTACTTTGTATTTTGCACAATAAAAAATAGTTTAGATTCTGCAACTGTGTCATGCATTCTCCTTCATACAATGTTATTATATAATGTTGTGGAGCCAAGCAGACATTGAAACGTTTCTTTTAATATTCTGACAGTACTGAATACAGACAGTAAAATAAGCCCTTATGAACCTATATAAAGACACAGTCAAGCAAAAGAAAGAAAAATACCATGATATACCGTGAAACCGCCAGAATCTTAAAAAAATACTGATATACATTTTTGGTCATACCACCCTGCACTACCATTAACGATTGAGTGGTTTAACGAAATGTCAATGAACCAAAGCACGTTTTTCTCCTATCCAGGAATGTTGTGTGGAAGGACCAGACCTCCTTTCGCAGCGCTGTGGAGATATGAATGGCAATACAAACTGAAAATAAATACAGGAAAATGCTATTGTTGAAACGCTTCGAGCAATAAATCACAACATATCGTATTTGTAGCGCCCATGTTGTTTCCACATTACGACTAAAGCTACTAAACACACAAATTCGAAAGAACTACTTCCCAACTCGGGATATGGGACCATCCGAGGAGCACGCGAATGCACCATGGTCTCTCCTGGCTAGCATAACGCTCTGTTAGCAACTCCTTGTCTGAATCATGTAACGCTAGCTAGTTAGCTAGCTAACTTAGCCAGCTGAGCTGACGTTATTAGCCTGTTGGGTACGTACGCTGATGAAATTCCCTCTTGGTGGCCTGTTGTGGAAAAAATGGCTATCCGGTGGTGCAGGTGGCAAGTGTCCAGGGGGAGGGCCACTACAGGGCCCTCGGAGCCTGAAAGGAGGGCCATGGGGTAGTGGAGGTCCGAACGGCGGCGGTCCGTGTGCTGTTTTACCTGGGCGGTACATCAAGAGGGAATACTAACTCCCGTATGACAGAATGAAAGGGAAAACGTGCTATATTTTTCACACAGTTGCGTGTGGGTCATGGATGTATTAAGAGAACCGTCAGGGGGGTCCACGGCATAGACAGTTAAAATGAAAGGTCCAGGGGAGCCTGTGGCTGCCACCGGAAATATAATAACACAGGAGGACAACATCCGGAGTCCTTCATTCAGAATAAATGTCTACGTTTTGTCAGCAGTTTAAAGCATGATTTAAAGTCTCTTACATCGATTCATATTCTGGGGCTAATTATTTGTATAGAATGTCTGACATAAAATATTACTTTAAATATCCTTAGACAAGAATATTCGCACAAGCAAAAGCCCACTCATTCAAAATAAAAGCTCACGTTTTCTCTTGCATTTATTCAATGACATTATGCAATTACTTTATATGTTGTAAAAAAAAAAGAAGAAAAAAAAGTGGTTAAGCCTGAAGCCAAATTATACTGACTGCTGTTCCCCCTAATTCGTTTTGACTTGGTACTACAAATGCATTTATTTATACCTTGTGAATTAGTGTAAGTTGTGTACCGTGGTGAAGTTAGTTTATAGTTGGGTATTCAACAGATATTCACATATTCATTTTGGGTTCATTATCAGTTCCTGCTGTGCTTTCACTCAGTTTTGGCAGAAAAATATAGGACACCCACACTGCTTGGTTTTTACCTAGGGACCGTCAATAAATTACGTTCTGAACGTCATTTATTTCCGATAGCTTGTATATGTTCTTCTTAAACCAATGCAGAGCTGTTCTTCAATGTGGTACAAATGAGACAAACTGCACAATAAATTCATATTTTGCACCTACTAATTTTTATGAATGTTTTAAAGGCCCCGTTTATTTCCTATGGAAAACGGCTTTTTGCTCAATAGCATTCAATTTATGGGACCTAAAGACCCCAGACCAATGCAGACCTGTTCTGCGATGTGGTACTAATAAGACACACCTCACTATAAATTAATATTTTCCACCTACTATTTTTTATGAATTATTTTAAAGGAGATTTCCGGTCGATTTCAACCCATAGCTCTGTTTGTAAATTTTTAGTGCTGTCAGTAGCGAAAAAAACGAAACCAATCGGTGCTGCCTACACCGTGTTATCCCCCTACTGGATTATGGGACCTAAACACCCCAGACCAACGCAGACCTGTTCTGCTATGTAGTACTAATGATACACCCCTTATTATTAATTAATATTTTGTACCTACAACTTTTTATGAGTTTTTTAAGGACCTTATTCATTTCCTATGGAAAACGGCGTTTTGCTCAATAGAGTCTAAGTTATGGGACCCAAACATCCCAGACCAATACAGACCTGTTCTGCTATGTAGTACTGAGACACACCTCACTATAAATTAATATTTTGCACCTACAACTTTTTATGAGTTTTTTAAGAACCCATTCATTTCCTATGGAAAACTGCGTTTTGCTCAATAGTGTCTAGATTATGGGACCTAAACACCCCAGACCAACGCAGACCTGTTCTGCTATGTAGTACTAATGATACACACCTTATTATTAATTAATATTTTGTACCTACAACTTTTTATGAGTTTTTTAAGGACCTTATTCATTTCCTATGGAAAACGGCGTTTTGCTCAATAGAGTCTAAGTTATGGGACCCAAACACCCCAGATCGATGCAGACCTGTTCTGCTATGTAGTACTAATAAGACACACCTCACTATAAATTAATATTTTGTACCTACTATTTTATTTACATCTTTTTAAGAATCCCATTTATTTCCTATGGAAAACGGCTTTTTGCTCAATAGCGTCTAAGTTATGGGACCTAAATACCCCAGACCAATGCAGACCTGTTCTGCTATGTATTACTAATAAGACACACCTCACTATAAATTTATATTTTGTACCTACTATTTTTTATGAGTTTTTTAAGAACCCAATTAATTTCCTATGGAAAATGGCTTTTTGCTCAATAGCGTCTAAGTTATGGGACCCAAACATCCCAGACCAATACAGACCTGTTCTGCTGTGTAGTACTGAGACACACCTCACTATAAATTAATATTTTGCACCTACAACTTTTTATGAGTTTTTTAAGAACCCATTCATTTCCTATGGAAAACGTCATTTTGCTCAATAGTGTCTAGATTATGGGACCTAAATACCCCAGACCAACGCAGACCTGTTCTGCTATGTAGTACTAATGAGACACACCTCACTATAAATTAATATTTTGTACCTACAACTTTTTATGAGTTTTTTTAAGAACCCCATTCATTTCCTATGTAAAACTGCTTTTTGCCCAATAGCGTCTAAGTTATGGGACCTAAACATCCCAGATCAACGCAGACCTGTTCTGCTATGTGGTACTAATAAGACACACCTCACTATAAATCAATATTTTGTACCTACTATTTTAACGACATCTTTTTCAGTAATCACTGTAATCACTTCACATGCTCTTTAATTCCTACATTTCAGTGAGTGATTCTTGATTGATATATGTGAGATATGTGTGCATGTGTGTGTATAATATTTTAGGTATCTGCTGAGTTCAATGATGCCTTGCACAAGGTTCTACATCAAACAGGTCATAATTTATAAAGATGTGCGTGGCTATAGCATAGTGGGCGGGTCAAACCATCAGCAATCAAAAATAAACTCTATTGAGGTCAATGATACCTCACACAAAACTGTACCTTAATGGATCACCAGTTATGAAAGGGATGTGGCTTAAACATAGGGGGTGGGCCAAACCATCAACAATGAAGAAGGAACTCTCTGCTGAGTTCAATGACACCTCACACAAGACTACCATAAATGGTTCAAAAGCCATACGAGGGGGCGTGGCCTAAATACACGGGCGTGGTTAAACTATAGGGGCGGCTCAGTATCACATGTAGACCACACATTATAAGTTTCATGTAAATTGGAAGATATTTGTCATATAAGGTGGATTCCCTGTTGCCAGTGGGGGGCGCTATGACCAAAAGTCAACTTTGACCTGTAGGTGTCCTCAGGCCTGGACCCTTGTCAAACGTGAGACATTTTGGGTAGATATGATAATGTACACTAAAATTACAGCAACTTCTTTGTTCATCAATAAATGCTCAAAATGGCCATCACGCCACGCCCACACCATTTGACAAAAGTTTTTTTTTTAATACTTTTTATCTTTAAGTTGTTGAGATGGTACAGACCAAATTTGAAGTCCATCGCATGAAATCTCTAGGAGTTTGTTAAAGTATAGCACCTTGAGTTTTAGGTTTACTTCCTTTTTCCACTAGGGAGCGCTATAACGTCAAAAACTTTAGAGCCAATTGGACAATGTCCACAGTACAAACTTCCTGTTTCAATGGTGAAATGCACCAAATGGCCACCATGCCCTATGACGAAAAGTTTTTCTTTTAATAACTTTTCATCTTTTTTTTAAGATTATTTTTTTGGGCATTTTAGAGCTTTAATTGACAAGACAGCTGAAGACATGAAAGGGGAGAGAGAGGGGGGCATGACATGCAGCAAAGGCCCGCAGGTCGGAATTGAACCCAGGCCCGTTGCATTGAGGAGTAAACCTCTATATATGGGCGCCCATAACTTTTCATCTTTAATGTCTTAAGATGGCACAGACCAAATTTGAAGTTGAATGTAGCATAATTTTGTGATTAATTACATGCCACTTTGCAACACAGTTATACAGCAGAGACCTTATTTATTGATATATCAAAATCGATCCAGTTTAACGTTACTACAATGTGCTGGTTGACAAATAGCTAACGTTAATGCTAAAGCTTGGTGGATAACAGAGGGTTACAACATTGTTCAATATGCTCATAAAGTTATTTTTAGTATGATTGTTTTGACCACGGTTAACGGCACTGGGCTAACCCACGAATGAGTTCACCAGTAACGATTAATCTAATGCTAATTTATCCAGCTAGCCTAGCACACCATGGTGTGTCTGCCTCACTCCCCCGGCACAGAGAGACTCAGTCAGGATGAGAGCTGACAACTGCCCCGGGACATATAACTAGCTAGTTACCGTTAGCCCCAAGTCAGCCAGAAGCCAGCCACTTTCAACGATGTGGCAACGGGGTAACTTTTAGGCAGAGTTAGCAAGCTAATGTTAGCTAACTAACACTGGCTGGCTGGCTGGCTTGCTGTTTCATTGTTTTTTTTTTTAATGCTGCATCGCTTACAGAGAATGAGCTGAACAGCTAGCGGTCCGTCCGACCTTAGCGGTCCACTGACCCATGGCCGCTGGGTCTAACGTTAGCGGTACGCTATCCCACTGCTACTGGGTCTAAGATTGCTCCAGATTGTGGGGTCAAAAATGTATTTGTTTCAAATCTGTAACATAGACGTAACGAGTGACACAAAAACAAAAGTAACATGGCATTTTACTTTTAGCGCCCGAGCGCCGACAGCGGCAAAACTGAAGGAATTATTATTATGGCAAATTTATTGCCCTTTTGAGGGACTCAAAAACTCACCAAAAATGGTGGCCAACATCAAGTCTGGTGAAAAGGTACGTATTTTAAAAGGGGTGATAGAATGCAAAAACGATTTTACCTTGTCATAGTTGAATAATGACAGTTTAGTGGGTAACTATAGGACATACATAAAACCTCAAAATCCAATTGACACCTCTTTCCTTTGCAAATCTCACAATTTGAAAACGGGCAAATCTCAACGAGCTGCCTAGTTGACGTCAACTCAGCTCCTCCTCATTTGGCTCTAGTCTCTGTCTTTGTCACACCCCAACATTTACATAGGCCACACAACTGACCTGAGATCAGGTAGTCTTCTGAATCTAGGTCGTGCAGATCTCAGAAATTGTATACATTGTTCATCTGCTATTTTACCATTAAATTCACATCTGAGACCTTTTTTTATGTGAGAAATCAACTATGTAGAGCTCAAATATGGGCCGAAAATTGATGGCTAATTGCAAATTTTGTTGGACTGTGTGTCAGAGTTCAGCAGCCGGTGCTGCTTGTGTTGCTGCCTCGGTAGTTGACGTGGACATACACGTAGTGAGTGAGGGACCCCGTCTTGGTCTCCGGGACCCCTTGGTCATTCGATTGCACTTCCCCGCTACCGCCCTCGCGGCCTCATCCTACGGGGTCCCCGGGACCCTTGTTTTAGACGATTCTACAACCCCAAATCAGAAAAAGTTGGGACAGTATGGAAAACACAAATACAAAAAAAAAGTATTGATTTCTAAATGTACTTTGACTTGTATTTCATTGCAGACAATACAACAGCACATCATTTAATGTGTTCCTCATGATTTGTATTGTTTTTCTTTCAAAAAAACAAAATTCCTATTTTGGTTCTTGCAACACGTTTCAAAAAAAGTTGGAACAGTATAGCATTTGCCACTTTGTAATGTTGCCATTCCATTTCACAACACTTAAAAGATGTTTAGGGACTGAAGACAGCAAGTGATGAAGTGTTTCAGGTGTAATTTTGTCCCATTCTTGCTGCAAACAAGTCTTAAGGTGGGCAACAGTACGGGGTCTTCGTTGTCGCATTTTGCGCTTCAAAATGCGCCACACATTCTCTATTGGAGACAGGTCGGGACTGCAGGCAGGCCAGTCAAGTACCCATATCCTCTTCCTCCGCAGCCAGGACTTTGTAATGTGTGCAGAATGTGGTTTTGAATTATCTTGTTGAAATATGCATGGACATCCCTGGAAAAGATGTCTTCTTGAAGGCAGCATATTGTGCTCCAAAATCTCTATGTACTTTTTAGCATTAATGGTGCCATCACAGAAGTGCAAGTTACCTTTTCCAAGGGCACTGACACAACCCCATACCATGACAGACCCTGGCTTTTGGACTTGTTGCTGGTAACAGTCTGGATGATCCTTTTCGTCTTTGGTCCGGAGCACACTGCGTCCATTTCTCCCGGAAAATACCTGAAATACTAATTCATCTGACCACAGTACACGTTTCCACTGTGTGATGGTCCATCCTAGATGCCTCTGAGCCCAGAGAAGATGACGGCGCTTCTGGACACTGTTAACATAGGGCTTCCTTTTGGCACAGTACAGTTTTAACTGGCATTTGTGGCTGTAACTACGTATTGTGGTACTTGACAAAGGTTTGCCAAAGTAGTCCTGAGCCCATGTGGTGATATCGCTTATAGATGAATGAAGATTCTTGATGCAGTGCCGCCTGAGGGCTCGGAGATCACGGTTGTCCAGCTTAGGCTTGCGCCCTTGTCCTTTACACACTGAAATTCCTCCACATTCCTTGAATCTTTTAATTATGTTATGCACTGTTGAAGGTGAAATAAGCAAATGTCTTCCTATCTTTCTTTGAGGAACATTGTTTTTAAACATTTCAATAATTTTCTCACGTATTTGTTGGCAAACTGGCGATCCTCGGCTCATCTTTGCTCCTTAAGGACTACACCTTTCTTGGATGCTGCTTTTGTACCAAATCATAATTACAATCACCTGTTGACATCACCTGTTTCAAATCACATCATTATTTAACCAATTTACCTGATTACTAGCCCTTAATTGCTCCTGTCCCAACCTTTTTTGGAATGTGTTGCAGGTCTGAATGACAGGAAAGGATGTAGATTTACAAATGAAATTAATTTGACCAGACAAAACATGAAATATTTTATGTTCACATTGTCTGCAATGAAATACAAGTCAAAGTACTTTTACTTACTTACTTTTTTTGTGTTTTTCATACTGTCCCAACTTTTTCTGATTTGGGGTTGTATTTTCTGCTACCCTCGCGGCCTAGTCCTACGGGTCCCTGAGACCAGAGCGTGCGAGATGAGGGTTGTGGGAAATGCGTTTGACTACATGGATGGGTCTAGCGGACACTGGAGGACGAGATGAGGGTGGTGGGAAAGCGTTCGACTGCTGGATGGGTCTCCGGGACCCCTGAGGACGTGATGAGGGTGGTGGGAAATGTGTTTGCAGGATGGGTGTCGCAGAGCCCTGAGGACAATACGAGAATGGTGGAAAATGTGTTTGACTACATGGATGGGTCTCGCGGACCCCTGAGGATGAGGGTGGTGGGAAATGTGTTTGACAGCAGCATGGATCTCTGGGACCCCGGAGGATGAGATGAGGGTGGTGGGAAAGATCCTCGCCATTTCACGTGAAATGACATTGCGTTGTACGCGAGGGTCACCGGGGCGCCAAAGTGCAACACCAGGTCAATACAAAAAGTCAGATAAATTGAACGGGTCCCAGGGACCCGATGGACAACACAAAGGTTAAACAAACGATTGGGGAAATAAACACCTCTTGTCCGCATGTCTCATTGATAGAGCCTGCGGCTGGATGGAGCTCTATCAATGAGAATCTGAAATTCCCAAAATTTCATAAAATTGAAATCGGACACCATTGTTAGCTTTTTAAGACCTTGGGGTAGATGTTATATAAGTAGCGTGATGAAATTCAAACTGTAAATATACTTTAATTACGCCGAAAATGAAGCTAACTAGCCACAATCTGTACACATAGGATTGAAAGGACAGTCGCAGCTAACGAAACCCCTAATGTTCACAAAAAAATCATTAAGTTGAAATCTGACACTATTGTTAGCTGTATAAGACCTTGGGGTAGATGTTATATAAGTGGCGTAACTGTAAATATAGCTAATCTAGTTATGCCGGCCGATTGCAGCCAGCCAGCTCCAGTACCCAGGGAAACGATGACTTTCACTGGGTATGGGGGTTGCTATTCTCATCAAACTGTGTGGAGCTCCTAGCTGAAGTCCAACACGTCTTACCAAATTTGCAATTAACCATCAATTTTCATAAAATGGCCCATGTTTGAGCTTTATATAGTTGATTTCTCGCTTAAAAAAGTCTCACAAGTGAATTTAATTACGAAATTGCCCAACAAACAATGTATAACTTTCCAGTGACTGAAATATGAGACCTAGCTGCGGTCTCAAAATAGTAGGTGCAAAATATTAATTTATAGTGAGGTGTGTCTTATAAGTACTACATAGCAGAACAGGTCTGCGTTGGTCTGGGGTGTTTAGGTCCCATAACTTGTACGCTATTGAGCAAACAGCCGTTTTACATAGGAAATGAATGGGATTCTTAAAAAGATGTAAATAAAATAGAAGGTGCAAAATATTGATTTATAGTGAGGTGTGTCTTATTAGTACCACATAGCAGAACAGGTCTGCGTTGGTCTGGCGTGTTTGGGTCCCATAACTTACACGCTATTGAGCAAAAAGACGTTTTACATAGGAAATTAATGGGATTCTTTAAAATATCATAAAAAAAGGAGCTGCAAAATATTATCTCATAGTGAGGTGTGTATTATTAGCAGTGTTGTGCGTGAACGAGTTCAAAAGAACGCGTTCATTGAACACGCTCATTTTTTCGTGAACGTTGAACTGAACGCAACACATTTTTTAATAAAGAACTTGAACGTGAATTAGTTCACATTATGTGTCATGAACGGCAGACATTACTGTAAATGAACGTTGGAATTTGTTTTCCATTGATAACTGAGTGACATCTGTTTTCTCTTTTGAAACGCAACGAGAGAAAGTTCCTCCCTCCTGTATTCTCGCTGGTGCCGCTTAAATGCATGTATCACCAGACAGAAATGGTTTTGACATTGTGTGCGCAATGCATTGCGGGCAACGTAGTGTCCGGCTGAGAATAGTTGAATAGCATACTGGCTTCCGCACAACGTTACCCGTGATGAATTGCAGCAGAGCGGGGTAGGCATAGCAACGCCGCGTAGCAGGCAACGACGAGAGCGCGGAGGGCTAGAGGAGCGAGAGAGAGAGAGAGAGAGACAGACCAAAGACGAGAGTGAGAGAAAGCGCTGCAATTTAAAAAAAAATGGCTAGTGGAAGTGATGGCACGGAGACGGAGACCGATTCTCCTTATGAACATTTAAAACAATTTTACACTCTTGCAAACCAACTGGTCTACCTTGTCTGTACTGCTGCAAGTTTCATCACCTGGTAAGAAACCCACAATTGCAGTGTCATGAGCAAATGTCTACAATGAGCAGCTTCAAAGAACGTATAGTGATTTCTAGCTCGTAGTGTGAAAAAAAGTATTTATTTGAATATCTCACGAAAAAAGTAAAATGAACTGAACTTTGAACTAGTTCAGAATTAAAATTGTGAACTTTGAACGTGAACTGTTCACTTTGAGCATGTATGAACTGAACTTGAACTAGTTCAGAAAAGCTGTGAACTGGCACAACACTGATTATTAGTACCACATTGCAGAACAGCTCTGCATTGGTCTGGGGTGTTTAGAACATCGGATATACAAGCGATCGTAAATAAATGAATTTCAGAACGTAATTTATTGACGGTCCCTAGGTAAAAACCAAGCAGTCAGGAGCAAATGTGTGTCCTATTGTTTTCTGCCAAGGAACTGCTGATGAACCCAAAATGAATTTCCGAATATCTTTCGAAATATCCAACATCAAACTAACTTCACCACGGTCAGTTGTGTTATAGATTTCTTTTCTACTTCCGCACATCTCTTTTTTGTAGTCAAGATTTAAAAGCAGCTGAAAAAATCTTATTTTGCCTTTTAACGTTTTGCAGTTAACTGACTTAGAAAATCAGACCACTGAATGAGAAAGTAATTATGTTCTCATTTTAGATTTTATTGCTCATTCACACACCCATGCAAACCTTCCAACATCCATATTTGTATGCACACAATCTTTCATGAGCAGTACAAGATGGCATTTTAAATAAGTAACAAAAGGAGATTCCAGTCAAATCTACTGAAACAAAATGTAGACTGGAAAGATGAAGCTGTTTTCAAGTAATTGCCAAATTCAATTAAACTATTAAGGATTTTGAAGGTGCGCTTCTAATGTCAGCTACACAGTAGGTGCACCAACACTGAAATCTTAGGGCTCTTTTCCTGTATTTTAAAAAAACAACATAAGGCTAATTAAGTGTCAAAATGAGGTCAAAACAGCAGAGTCCAACTAATTGATTAACCATTTCAGTGATGGCCTTGAATAGAAAACATTACCCCACCAGTATGAAAAAGCAAGGGACAGCCCTCTGTACTAAAACAATAATTCCCAAACATATGGTATGCATCTCGTAGATCATCATTTAACATTTATGTCAACTTTCAACCATGCTGAAAATTCTAAATCTGATGATAAGGCAGTTAAAATCTGTTCACACATGTTAAGGAGTCGATCTTTGAGTAGACTCTGCTGCGATGCCCTTTACTGAGTCTTCAACTAGTGTATTGTCTGCCTTGATTAAAGCCAGCTTGGTTGTAGTGCTGCCCGCCATGTTGGAAAAACTGTTCAAACTGTCCTCCTTGGTTTAAATTCTGGCCCCCTCTCCCTCCCCAGCCTCCTCCTTGTCCTGCTCCTACTCCTCCACCACCTCGGCCTCCTCTTCCCCTACCCCCACGACCTCCTCGACCGCTGCCTCTCTCCTGATGCCAGCCTGCATCTTTTTGGTAATTGTCATGGGAACCGCCTCCTCCTCCTCCATGGTAACCAGGGTCCTGGAAGCCTCCTTGGTTGTTCCCTCCTCCTCCGTAACCACCTCTCCCTAGTCCCCCCTGATGTCCTCCTGCATCTTGATAGTGGCCCTGGTTGTAACCGCCTCTCCCTCCTCCACCTCCGTCTACCCAACCTCCCTGCACCTTCCCCCCTCTGCTGCCTCCTCCTCCTCTACCTCCCCTGTCTCCATGTCCTCCTCCGCCTCCTCTCTCATATCCTCCACGGCCACCTTGGGAGTAGTGATCGTAGCCCCCCCTGCCGCCTCCGTGTCCACTCCCACCATAATGTCCTCCGCCCTGGGGAGCATCCTGACGCTTCTGCCAGGAGGGCATCTCTGGGGGAGGAGGCTCGATCTCACAGGGTCGACCTCCCCTGTCTGGGACTCGGCCCATTAGAACCTGGAAAAAAGGACACACTTTAACGGTTTAAAAAGCTAGCCCGCTAGCCAAGTAGTTCAAAGCTCAAAAGGAGCGGAGCAACAGAGATCTTCCGATATAATGCCAGATGACCGTAAACAACGCATCCCCCCACACACACACAGACATGACATGCACAACGTGGAAATATTGAATTTAAACATCTGCTTTATCCTGCAAGTTTTATCACACATCAAATAGCTAAACGTTTGTTTAAACGATACAGAACATAAGAACATGGACTCACATTACTTATCAGTCCCTCCAGAAAAACGCGATTATGCAATCGCATAATTCAGTGCATAATCAGCCAAAGTACACATATTTATGCAGGGGCCGCATTTTTTTAAATACGCTGAATAAATTGCAGATTTCCGCGCAAAATATGCAGGGCTTACATGATTTCATAATCCCCGCATTTTCATTGCAAAAAAAGTCACATACACTACTGGTCAAAAGTTTTAGAACACCCCAATTGTTCCAGTTTTTTATTGAAATTTTAGAAGTTCAAGTCCATTGAATAGCTTGAAATGGTACAAAGATAAGTGTTGAACTGCCGGAGGTTAAAAAAAAAAAAAAAAAGTAAGGTTACCCAAAACTGAAAAATGATGTACATTTATATTTATAGAATTAATGCTCACGAGGGTATGGTGTCAAGTGTCCCTGCTTGTCTGGATTACTTACAACCCCCTGTGTCTGTATACAAGTATTGTTGGAACACACTGTGGTACCATACCCTTAGGAAAAAAGAACAAGATGGTAAGCTTAAAAACATGGAGTGGCCAGCACAGTCACCAGACTTAAACCCCATTGAGTTGGTTTGGGATGAACTGGACAGGAGAGTGAAAACAAAGCAACTTACAAGTGCCACACATTCATGGGAACTTCTGCAACAGAGACGGGAAGAACTTTCTGAAGAATATTTGATTACCATTGTAGAAAGAATGCCACGAGTGTGTTCAGCTATAATATCTGCCAAAGGAGGCTATTTTGATGAGTCAAACGTTTAGAATACATTTTGGTTCATAAATTGATTTCATGTCTTTTTTAACTTCAGTTGTTTATTTGTTCTATTCTTTCATTTCAAGAATACAAAAAGACATTGAACTGCATGAATTTCAATAAAAACCTGGAAAAATTGGGGTGTTCTAAAACTTTTGACCAGTAGTGTATATCTTAGCAGAAAGTTGAAAAATGTTGCGTTTACTTCACACAAGAGCAGCCATTTTCCGCTGTTGCCATGTGAATGTTATGAAGTGACGTAATTCGCCTAGTGAGAACACGGTGTTGGGGGAATCATTTTTTTCATCAAACCGCAGTTTTTGCAAGTTCCCCCAATTTTTGCAAGTTCCCGCAATTTCATCGCATAAAATTGCATAAATATCCCGCATATTCCATCGCATTTTTTAAGAAAACGTGCCGCATAATCAATCTATTTTTGCCTGCAGCAATCACAAAAAAACGATAAAAACAATGTCTGAATAACCTATGACATAGAAATAAGTGTTGTGACTATACTGTGTTTAACCTACCTTATTTATGGCACAAGCAGTCTTCTCTCTTATCTTGCCACTGCTTGTACGTAGGATCTTGGAGAAGTCTTGTCGAGCAGCAAGAAGGTGGGCAGAAGAGATTTTACTTTTGGTGCCAAGAGCAGAACGGAGTGGCTTGTAAACTTTGGCCAACTTTTCAGCATGTGTCTGTAAAAAGACATACAAAAATTAGTCTTATTCATTTTAGGAAAGCAATACATCAAGTGTACAGTATGTGGTTTATTGTTTTTTTGGAACATGAATGTCAATCATCGGAAGCAGTCATGTAGTCCATTTGGGATGGACCATTTTAATGGTATGGCACGAAAATAAAAAGTTAATTTATTCATTCATATTGCAGAAATCCAAACACACAATACTTTGAGGTACAATGAAAAGAAAGCAGAAAGTCATTTACATTACAGGCATGCAGAAGCACTGCTACAACATTTTTCAAATAATGATTGACACATGTAGTTGAACAAGAACAACTGTTGAGGATTTCTTACATTATAGCATACTGTGAATCTTTCAATTTTATGCCAGGGCCACACTGCCTAGCTTTACCTGATAATGACGGCAACCTTGTTGAACTGCTGCGGCTCACAAGCATGCAGTGTCCACACAGACAGACAGTCCTATCTGTTTGCATTGAGATTGCCTTTGATAATGGTCAGCTATAATAGAATGTTTAATTTAATTATGTCATTACAGAAGAGCTTAAGATTCTGTCCACAGAAACGCTAGAGGGTTTTTATTTTTACACTGAGAGTAAGTGTTGAGTTAAAAATAAATATTCATATTTGTTTTCATGTCATAACATATTCTACAGATATTGACATTGAAATTGTAGTGAAATTGTGACTGACAATATGACTGATGTAAGATCCTTTTAGCGGTCTATTTTTGCTGAGAACTGTGCGTGTCACCAAATAATAGCAACGCACACGCGCTGCTCAGGTAGGCAGTGTGGCCCAGGCGTTAGACTGTTGGTTGGACAAAACAAGCTATTTGATGACATCCCCATGAGTTATGTAACATTTTTCACCAGTCATGTTTTATAGACCAAACAATCAAGAAAATTATCATCAGATTCATTGATAAATCGTAGCCCTGAAAAAAATTCTTGCAGAAACACTTAACATGTTTTAATTTGTTTACATGCATTGAGAGTATGTGTTTTCCTTTCTTACTTTTCCATTCCATGTTAAACTCCTTTTCAATAACTCATTTCCCTCCTCAGGAGGGCAAAGAAGAAACCCACATGGACAAGAGAGGCCTAACATTTTCTCAAAGTTTACAAAGACTGCATGTCTAAAACGCTTTATTTATGCTCCAATGCATAGTGCCCCATTTTCAGATTTAGAAGGATTCCAAGTTTCCACATACCTTTGCTCTGTCAGACCAACCAAAAGACTGCACTGTCACATCAAGACGTTTCAACAACATTTTTCTTCTCACGTCATACTCATTTACAAGTGCTTGGTTTAGAGCTTCAATTTTTTCCTGGCAAAATGAGAAGAAAAGAGACAATTAATGTAACAGTTATTCACTTGCATGCAGTGTTCCTCAAGTATATTTCTTTATTGTTTTTCTGTATTTACCAAGTGCACAGGTCCAAGGGCCTTCTTCATCAAAGGCTCTCCTACGTGATTTGGTGGGACTCTACTTATGGCTTCTTTCAGCTATGAAAAATGGACAATGTGCAGATGTGTGTATTATGAGTGCATGAAGACATTTAAAAATATAGATCAAACAGCAGATACAATACATTAAACCACACTGACAAAAGCAGAAATGTGTACAGCCAGTTGTCGTCTCACACTGTGACTAACATGACAGTATGTTTGGACTGAACCTGCTGACAATATTTATTGCATATAATGGGTGGTGATGGCGCAGTGGTTAGAAGACATGCCTTTGGTGTGGGAGACATGGGTTTGATTCCCACCATGATCCATCAACCAATGTGTCCCTGAGCAAGACACTTAATCCCTAGTTGCTCCAGAGGCGTGCGACCTCTGATATATATAGAAATTAATGACATGTAATAATAATCATTCTAACTCAAATAGTCATTTACTGTAAGGACAGCTACTCTTTTGAAAATTGATTCACAAATTACGTTTTTAAAGTTGGCTTTGCAGCTCCTGGAAGGAAGTTTAAAGTTAAACAATCCACAGATTCAGTGGTAGGGAACACATTACAATCCAAATTTTGCACCGTGATTGTACACTGTCTTTCAATAGCTATTTTAAGGAATTTAAAGAATGGCCAGCTTGAAATGCATGTTTAACCCTTCATTGAGAGCACATCATCTCTCTGTCAGCAGACCAACTGACCTTCTTCTCAATTCCACTGAAGAACTGGAACATGGTGATGTTTGCTGGAGGCTTGGACATGCCCAGTGCCATGCAGATGCCCTTCAGTTCCTGGAACATGGGGCTGCCTGTATCCTGGGTTTTCTTTTCAGGCTTATTTACCAGGATCATCCTTGACGCCTCCAAGTCAGACACCAGAAAGGCTGAGATAAAAAAAAAATAAAAAAAATTGGACTGGTTAAATTTCTAGGATGCTTAGGTTTCAGAGTCATATTTAAACAGTTAAAATGCTATCTGGCTCAAGAAGTTACCTTAGCACAAAAGAACAAATAAAAGTAATCAGAAATGTAATTAAGGGTTATGAAACTCAGCTGTGTTTGGTGGGGCATACAGGAAATCCACCTGTCAAAGGCCAAAGTTTGCTTTCTGCAGTTCCACAGAGGCTGCTGTCAAGATATATTTTATATTCTAAATTGCACTGCTTGTTCTAATATTACTGTAGTAGTATTTTTACATGTTGTGGCTTACACCATCTGAGGCTCCCTATTTTTTTTTTCTTTTCTTACTTTCTGTTCATGGTAGAATTGCAAAAAGTAACACTGTTGCTCTCCGTTTTTGTCAACATGAATAAAGATAAATAAAATAAAAACCAACTGGTGGTTCAGTGTTTACTTTCAGTCTTAGCGCAACATCATCAGCTGCTGATCAATTTATACGTACAGAATAAGATTGATAAATAAATACAAGATAAATAAAAACAGTGTCTACCCAGCTTAGCCAGAATGCACAATACATGGACACACCTTAATAACAACTTGTAGCCATTATTAACATCATTAGTTACAACTGAGTTTGACAAGACACAATATCCTATTGTATGGTGAAAAATGAAACATTTAAACATCCCAACACTATGCGGAATGCCCTTCAAACACTGTTGAATGAGAGAAAGCCAAAAGCACCAGCAGAAATGTAAAACAAGTCATATCATCGTACAAAAACTTAGCTTAAAATAGTATATTATTTGACAATGTGGTACTCAAAGCTACCAGGTCAGTTGTTCACTTTTCCTTGGATTACAATGCCTGGGTTTCCCCAAGTGAAGGTAGTGTATCATCGCATAGAATGACACACTTTCAGTCATGGTCTAAAACGGAAAAATTACTAAATACATGTTTCCCAGTTTTAAGAGGTGTATAGGCCTTTGACAGCAGACATGTCAACATGTTATGGTGGGAAAAACACAACCATAGTCAATTACAATGTTTATGGCTGTATTCCATTTATGTGTGTCAGTTCCAGGGTCCGGGGAATTGTGAATGTTTGCTCACTGGAATACTTAAACGCGCAATATGTAATTTTCTGCTGATAGGGGTCTCTCAATCAAAACAATAACAAAAGACAAAGTTTGGTGATGTTGTGAAGTAGCGTGCGATCATAGAAGGTTTTGTCTTTGCCACCATGGCAGTCAGCTTCTCCCGGTTAGGATTCTGTCCGTGTTCAACGTTCAGGAGGTCTCCAGCTTTCTAAAACAAACAGACCCACTGATTTAAACTGCTAAAAACACTGAATAAAGCGGTTTTAAGTACTTCACTGATGCTGTTCAACCAACCTGAGTGAAGATTACTCAGCTTGTTTCTTTGACAACTTAAGATCCAGTAGTCGAATGACTAAAATCATTAATTTGGTTAAAATATATAGTTAAAAACGACCAAAGTAAATTTATGACAGCTCAACCACAATTCTTCCTGAAAATATGTTTGAAAAAGTGAGAGTTATCTTCAGAGTCTAGACTTTTATATGTCTATATACACTATCGGTCAAAAGTTTTAAAACACCCAAATTGTTCCAGTTTTGTATTGAAATTTTAGGAGTTCAAGTCCATTGAATAGCTTAAAATGGTACAAAGATAAGTGGTGAACTGCCAGAGGTTTAAAAAAAAGTAAGGTTACCCAAAACTGAAAAATAATGTACATTTCAGACTTTTACAAAAGGGCCTTGTTTTCAGGGAACAAGAAATGGGTTAACAACATAAAGCTGTTCTGCAGCAATGGAGGTTGATCAAGCTTTGAAAGTTGGTGCTACCAATTCCCACAAGTGTCCCTACTTGTCTGGATTACTTACAACCCCCTGTGTCTGTATACAAGTATTGTTGGAACACACTGTGGTACCATACCCTCGTGAGCATTATTTGAACAGTATTGTACTGCAGAAAGTAGTGTGTTGCTATAAAAATGGCGAAAAAGAAAAAAGAGAAAAAGGCAATTAACAATGGAAGAGAGACAGACCATCATAACACTTAGTAGGTCTTCCCTACAGAGAAATTGCGAAGAAAGTCAAGGTGTCAGTGAGTACAGTATTCTTCACCATGAAAAGGCACTTAGAAACTGGGGGAAACTGACAGGAAGAGGTCTGGCAGACCCAAAGCCACAACAGAATCAGAAGACAAGTTTCTGAGAGTCAACAGCTTGCGTGATAGGCGGCTCACAGGACAACAGCTTCAAGCACAGCTTAATAGTGGTCGTAATAAGCAAGTCTCAGTTTCAACTGTAAAGAGAAGACTTCGAGCTGCAGGTTTGATAGGTCGAGTTGCAGCAAGAAAGCCAGCTAAGACACCGCCAATGGACTACTGAAGACTGGAAGAAGGTGTCATAGACTGATGAATCAAAATTTGAAATCTTCGGTTCATCACGCAGGATTTTTGTACGCCGTTGAGTAGGTGAAAGGATGGTTCCTCAGTGTGTGACATCAACTGTCAAACATGGAGGAGGAAGCGTGATGGTCTGGGGCTGTTTTGCAGGATCCAGGGTTAGTGATTTGTACAGAGTGAAAGGCACCCTGAACCAAAACGGCTACCACAGCATTCTGCAGCGCCATGCAGTACCCTCTGGTATGCGCCTAGTTGGCCAGGGGTTCATCCTACAGCAAGATAATGACCCAAAACATAAGTCCAAGCTATACCAGAACTACCTTAGGTAACAAGAACAAGATGGTAAGCTTAAAAACATGGAGTGGCCAGCACAGTCACCAGACTTAAACCACATTGAGTTGGTTTGGGATGAACTGGACAGGAGAGTGAAAACAAAGCAACTTACAAGTGCCACACATTCATGGGAACTTCTGCAACAGAGACAGGAAGAACTTTCTGAAGAATATTTGATTTCCATTGTAGAAAGAATGCCACAAGTGTGTTCAGCTATAATATCTGCCAAAGGAGGCTATTTTGATGAGTCAAACGTTTAGAATACATTTTGGTTCATAAATTGATTTCATGTCTTTTTTAACTTCAGTTGTTTATTTGTTCTATTCTTTCATTTCAGAGTACAAAAAGACATTGAACTGCATGAATTTCAATAAAAATCTAGAAAAATTGGGGTGTTCTAAAACTTTTAACCGGTAGTGTACATTCACAACAGCAGATGGCTCCAAACAGCAAGCGACCTGACAGCGAGGAGGATGTTCCATATTAGGTTTTCTGAGAAGCATAATGGATTTCTGCTCAAAATATTCCTGAATATGACCATAAGTTGTTTCACTGCACATAAATAGACATAGAAAGTCATCTCAAATGATGTTGTAACACATTAGAACTGTCTTTATTTTTAAACTCTCATAAATTAATTAAATAAATGTTTTTCTTCAGAAGTTTGCTGAACTTTTCAATATTATCCGGGGATGACTCCAATTATAAACATGTAACATTTGAAGGTATTTTACTGTACAGTTTGAGAAACTGAACTGACTAACCTCAAATTACACTGATATTTAAATTACACATTGATTTCCTAATATTTGAACTGTCATAAAAGAATATGTGGTCAATGTTGGATTTCTTTTAGTCGGCTCCAACCATGCAGAGTGCAGAGAAAGGAGGACAAATCTGGGACAAATATACCAAACGGCACAGTAAAAAAGTGTTTAGGTGCAGGTTCAAGGTTCAAGCCCTGATGACAGTGCAACACTTCATCATTGGCGGGTGTGGTACAACAGTCCACATAAAGTGCAACAGACTTTAACCTCACAGGTTAATGCAGCAATGCTTTTCTTCAAATAAAGATTTAGGGTTGCGTTTTAAATTGAGATGTTGCAAAGTGCTGTTATCATACTAATGAGCAGCAGACAGTCGGTCCTGTTTAGGAACCTCTGGGTGATGTCTCCGCTGGTGAGGATAGAGTAAGGACAGGCGAGCTCTGACAGCAGGCCGCTCATCTCCAGCTGGAAGCCCTCTGCCTCGCTTGGACCTGGCAGGGTTAGAAGGAGAAACACACCACACATGATGTCACAAGGCAGGCTGGGTAAATCTCACACATACCCAATCTAAGAAATACAACCAGCTACAGTATTTGTGTTAGCACAGTGTTTCCCCTAGGAATTCTTCCGGCAAAAGATAGTTCTACCCATAGACCAAACATGCAACTTCTCAATGCCAAGGAAGAATTGTAATTGTAAACTCAAATGTCATATAAAATATTCATGGACATACTTATTCACCGTTATACAATCCCTGAAAAGAAAGTGTCAAATATTTGGAACAACAAATGTATTATAATGAAACAAAGGTTTAATATCCTGTAAACAATTTGATTCGGCTGGCAAAATATTTACTCCTTATTTTACTTCTTAATTTCAGTTGTTTTTTTATCAGTATTTGTGTAATGTTTTCAGTTGAACTGTAACAATCTAATGTCATGTTCTACAGATGCCTGTTTTAACTTAAAATTCAATAAAGTGAGAAAAAAAATAAAATATCTGAAAATCTGAAGATCTCAAACAGAAACCCTCACTGCAGAATTTGAAATAACAGCGATTAAAAATGTCCAAACACTTCTGTTACTATTCAAATTGTTCTAATAATTCTGCAGCAGGAGCAACTTTACTTAACGGTGATAAAATATGTCTTACAGTTAGTGGCGTGGACATTTTCTTCCAGCTTGCAGTAGAGTCTAAGCTCTGAGACTATCCAGGCACAAAGCTTAGTAAACTCAGGGGAAGCTGCTCCTCTGCTCACAGCAGAATCCAGAGCTCCTTCCTCCAACAGAGGGCCTTGGTACCTACAGTGACACATACATAGTTCATATAAAACACTTTATTTTCTTTTAACTTCATTTCGAACATTTAGCTAAAATAAAACAACGTTATATATATATATATATATATATATATATATATATATATATATATTATATAAAAAAGAAAACAGTAATTAATAAATTACATAAAAAACATATTCAATCTGACATACACAACTACCCTTATTAGTAACGTTAAAGCTTGACAGTAAAGATAAACAATACTGAGGTTTGGTTAAATACTAAGATATTTCAGCATGGTAGGCTAATTAACCAAGAAGGACTTCAATCAATCATGGCAGTTATTTTTAGAAAGTGGGGCAAGAATTGGTTAATAGAAAGGAATGTGTTGGAGCTAGCCTGATATAAATCATGACGGAAGCAGCTAGCTACTGCTGACGCAGCTTGTGACACAACATGATTAAAACCAGCCTGTAGGTCTATTAATACCGGTACGCATACAGATAGCTATGGTTCACATACATAGCAATGAAAAAATGCATCACCGTCAGACTGGACTAACCGTTAGCTACAACAGCAAGTTTTGCTAAATTACACTAACGTTATAATGTGCTGGTGGCTAAAATAGAAAAGACTGCCAAGGCTGGTCATTGGAATGCCAGCCTTCGCACATAATTTTCATACAACGGCAGACATATCACGTTTTTTTTAACTTACCCTAAATCTTCAAGAGAGACGAGGATGTCATTCTCCATCCCAATGATCTATTATTATGCTCTAAATTCACGTATTATTAAATAGAGTTTTCACGTCAGCAGCCAGCTCAGCTGATACACGTTTGACTTGTTCTACTTCTTCTTTGGATTTTTATTAGTTGGCAAACCAACTTACAGATGCTTTACCGCCATCTAGCGGAATCCAATCATGGATGTATTAAGACTCCAATGTGGAGCAGTAGAAGGCAGTTCATTATTAAAGTGCTCATATTATACTCATTTTCAGGTTCATAATTGTATTTATAAGTTTCTGTACCAGAATAGGTTTACATGGTACAGTGTAACCCTATGGGACGAATATGCTATCTTGAAATAAATCGCTTATTTTCACCATAAATTGGCATACATGTTATTATCAACGTTTGTCAATATGTAAAAGGCCCTTACGGAAATATTCCAGTGTATATTTACCTTCTATATCGTAAATGGGCCTATAAAAATGCCCATTGTTATGAGTGACCACGTCGCCTAGTAATAATAATAATAACTACAACTGCAAGCAGTTATGACGGGGTCCAAGCCTCATCGCGGAAAAACTGGCCTATTAGAATATTTGTGCTGCAGTGAGGTCACTTGAATGTTAAAAAGGTTGTAGGACCATAAAAATAAATAAATAAAACGGAACATTAATCTCAACAGTTCTATATATTTGGAGTCATCCAGTGCAAAAATAAACATATTGAACATTATAACTCATATAAAGGACAAACTATTTACATTTCTTACACACAATGTATCAATCTTGGATGTA
This sequence comes from Gymnocephalus cernua, assembly GCA_023631565.1. NCBI lineage: Eukaryota > Metazoa > Chordata > Actinopteri > Perciformes > Percidae > Gymnocephalus > Gymnocephalus cernua. Next base: position 30,717,497 of record CM042437.1, on the reverse strand, counting down.
ACAGTATGGATTAATTGCACAAAGACCCCCAAAAAACTCTGGACTTCTAGGCTGGATACAAAACCTTTTGTAACCTTTTGTACAGGCTAGGAAGACAACAAATACATCAGCAGAACTGTTAGCTTTTAGCTCCAAAAGACTGTATATTTCTAATAGTTATAATTATAAATCAGAAGTGCTGTTTGGCGTTGTATACGACGCGCTTGACCTCAGAGGGGGTAAAAGGGCCTAAACTGGTCTACGTTGACTATTGCGCCCCCTAATGGCCAATCCTTGCCAAATTTGGTACAGAGCCACAGAGCGGAGAGCATGCCGAACAAGCATGACAAGTTTCATGTTGATAGAAATTACTACGGCAGAGATATTGCAATTGCAAATGTCCCATTTGCATGCATTGAGTTATTGGCCAAAACACATAATCATTGATTACCGCATCCCCTAATGGCCGATCTTTGCCAAATTTGGTACAGAGCATTGTAAGCTAATACTCAAATATTTTGCTGATATCATTTAATTTGGCCAAGATATGATAACGCTTGTGTTTGGTAGCTAGCTAGGAAAATTTGTTTGGTCGTCAAATGCGCATACTTTAATGTAGTAAAATTGTTTTAAAAATGTTGGTCAGGTCCATCTGGAGATGCTACCTACCACGTTTTGTGCAGATCAGTCGCACAGCCTAGTACGAGTTCAAAAAACGTGGTTTTGCACATTGCGCAATATTGAGAAAAAACATCTTAAAGGAAATAGGCGAGGCCTACATCATGTGATTAAGCTTAATTCAAGGAACTAGGGCTGTCAATCGATTCAAAAATGTAATCTAATTAATTACATACTGTGATTAATTAATCTAAATTAATACATAATTTTTGCTGTGAAAGTATTTTAAATATTTCAATTCAAATGAATTAATGAATAATCAGTATTAGTGACATTAAAGTTAAAAAAGTATTTTCATTATTATTTTCATAGTTAATAATGACCATAACAATCAACAATATGACCTAATATGCTGAGAAAATAAATTCAAAAGTGCTTCAGGAATAGGGTTATTTCACTAGTAAATTGCTGTTGAACGACAAAAACATCCACCAGATGGGAAAATGGTATTTTACAATAACTTTGAATGCACCACGAGGCTGTAAGTTACCAGTTTCATTGAACGCACTAACAGCATCTGCAGAGGTGTCGGAATTCTCTACAGTGAGTGAAATACAGTCAAAGTTTACACCGTTTAGCGTTAGCTGTCAGCATTTTAACCGTGTTTAATCCAGCTGCTAGCTAGTGGTAGGCTAACGTTACTTGCTGTTGAGCGTAGTGTTAACTAGCGTCACGTGCAGTGATGTTTCTGTGGCTTATAGCAGCGCATTCACGTCTTCCTCCTTTATTTTACAGTCGAATGGTGGCTAGAATGTAAACGAAAAATCTGGAAGTGTTTCTGAATCTTTGAGGAAGGAGAGGCTTGGGTCCAATTGAGAATTAACAAAAGATTTAAACAGAATGATATGAATTGTTAAGCTTTGGTTTGACTCAGACAACTAGAAGCAGGCACACAACACAGTAAGGCAGTTTTTGAATGTTTATTGAGTAGACGTAGGTGATGGATACTTGAGAGCGGAGCGGAGAGGTGAGCAGAGCGGCGAGGGTGAGGCTTGGCAGGATGGCTGGTTGAGAGAGGAGCGGCGAGGTGAGCAGAACAGCGAGGATGATGCTTGACAGAATGGCTGGTTGAGAGTGGAGCGGTGAGGTGAGCAGAACAGCAAGGATGATGCTTGGCAGAATGGCTGGTTGAGAATGGAGCGGCGAGGTGAGTAGCACAGCGTAGGTGTAGATGATGAGTGGCAGCAGTAATTCCAGAGAGCAGGGTCTGAATGAGATAAAGATGGTTTAGCAGAGGACACAAAGGACAAGCAAAACTTGGAAACCGAGGATACATAAAGTAGATACACTTGAGCACAGAGTAGAGCCACGTTACCACGAGAATGGTTGCAACGAACTGGCGCCGAAGAGGTGAACGGCCCGGCTAGATATCTGGTGAGTGATTTCTGGAATGAGCTGCAGCTGGATGGTGATTGATTGCTGGGATGGTTTGCAGGTGACTGGAGCAGAGCAGAGGGGTGGCTACGCCCACAGACCAAAATCCTCAAAACATAGAATGAGTGAAATGTCCAGCAGAGGGAGACAAACACACAAAACACCAAAGGAAAGGTAGAGACAGACAAGGACAGGCATAGAACCACAACATGAATGACATGACAAAACAATGCAGTTACAATGCAGCTGACAGCGGACGGCAAGATGCTTCCCCTGTAGGGTCACATTTTACTGTCTTGAATCATTGTAAATTTCAGAATTATATTTCCCTGCACCTGGGGGTGATTCTATTCCCATTGGCCCGTCGTTGGCATGATGATGTGTTGGGCGCATCTCATTGGCTTTCTTCATAGTCTCAGATGTGATGGTCACACCTCTAGCATGCACATTGGGGGTTTTCTCCCGGACACAGATCAAAGACTATCATGTATTCTAATCTAGTCTCAGCACAGCAGGGTGTGGCTCCCAAAAGGCTGAGACAGATGTTTCCTTTCCTGTGGGGACAATGAGCTTCCTCTTGTATTCAAATTGACTGACATGACCTAATTGTTTCTTTAGAAGTTTGGGAAGGTGTGAGGTAGACAAATGCTAATTAAGGCTAGTCAGTTGATTATATACAGCTGCAGGGGACATAAGTGCATTTAAACCAAGTGTACATTGTTTTCATAAGCACTGTTTTAACTTTTTTTTAAACCTAACAAATGGCTCTGGGTGAAAGGCCATTATGGAATGGATTAATCTGCGTTATTTAATTATGCTGATAAATTAATTAATCTGAGAAAAAAATAACATGTTAAAAAATGCGTTATTTTTTCTCAGATTAACAAGGAACACGTCGATGTAAGGTTTTCTAATGTGCGATGTGTAATGTGGGAATTAATGGTAAAAAAAACTATTATAGCGCCACATAGTGGTCCACATGTGTAATCTTTGGTAGGTGAGGTCCATACCTACTGTACCATACTACCCTGTAAATTTAAAGTTGCTCACATTAGTGTAAATGGTGAATCCAAATATGGGTCCCATATGCCATGCCTACTTTGACCAATCAGTACCCCACTGTAGAGGTGGCCTCAAGAGTGGCCCTAGATAGTTCCCTCCAAATTTTGTAAAGATCAGATGAGCCGTTCATGAGATATAAACATTGTGTACTTGTAGCGCCCCCTATTGGCCAATATGATATGTATGATAATATATATATGATAATATAGATATGGCAAAGTTGGTGTTTTCATAGTTAGCTACACAAATTTGTTCATGCGTAATTTTTGCATTTTTTTCCTCTAAAAGTTCTTTTGATAACTTTTTGTGACAACAGTATGGAGATGCAACGTGCCAAGTTTCGTGCAGATCGGTCACACGGTCTAGGAGGAGTTCGGCAAAGTAGGTTTTCGATAAATCGCGATTTTTCACGCATAAAAGTATATGGGCGGAAATGCCAGTTCGTGAAATGGTCACGTTATTTTGATTTATTGATACATGTACAGGTCATGATTTTCTCCTTTTTTTTCGTGTACATGTCTCCATTTTAGAACGTGACCATTTCACAAACTGCCATGACACTGGGCTGCTCTGGGGAAACGCCACAATGGGGAAATGAAAAGCCACAACGGGGAAATGAAACACCACACGCCGGCTGCTCTGGGGGACGCCACAATCGAACTGGACGGTTTTGGTTAGTAAAAGGAGAACGGGGAAAGGAACCGTCACACGCAGGAGACGTGGAAAATAACGGGACGGTTGTGGTTAGGAAGCGAATAACGTGGAAAGGAACTGCACCACGTAGGACGCGATCCCTGGTCTCCGGGTTGAAAGTCCTGTGTTGTTTGACCCATCCACCACCCCAACCAACCTCCATGTGCGGATTTTCACTTTTTTTCTACCGTAATCGTTCTGTGATCACGACATATGCTTCCCATTGAAATACATTTGTTTAAAATTTGTGCTCACCGCACGAAAATAACGACATTAACGCGTTCTGTACACAAATCAATAGATTCAATAACGTGACCATTTCACAAACTGCCATGAGACTGGGCTGGGGTTCCACAGCTCCGCTGGAGATGTAACCCACGTTGCCTTGTGTTGAGTTAAATAAAGTTTCAATAATGGTGATGCTTGATAACCATGTATATTATATGCTTTTATGTTTTATGTTTAATGTAAGAAATGATATGCTGCAGCTGGGTTAGAAAATAGGATTAAATTCAATGCAAACTTCATATCATGCCCCTGCCCTCCCCCTCTCTTCCTGTCTCTCGTAGACAGACTAGATCAAAACCAAGCAATTAACATATAGTAAGGAACTGTCTGTTGCACTTCTGCTACACAGCAGGGAATAACCTCCTGTCTTCCTCTGCCTCCAACACCCTGGAGTCTCAGACAAGATTAAGACAATACAATGTTGATTCCTGCATTACTTGTAAAGAGTTGCCATCTACATGTCAGAATCTTTTTGATCTATGAATGAAAATGACCTCAAGGGGACAGGGGCTAAAGTATGCCCTCCCTAATTGGACAGCGAAGAAACCAACGAGAAGCTTCCAATACGTCTCCATGCCAACGAAGAGCCAATAAGGATGATTCTTACTCAGGAGAGTAAGAAGTGACCACCCCTGAGGCAAAAGGAATATAGCCAGGAGGGAGACCGAAATTCGGGACAGTAAAGATGTGACCTCACAGGGGGAAGCATCTTGCTGTCCGCTGCTTTGCAGTGTATTCTTTTTGTAATGTTTATGTTATGTTTGGACAGTAAAAATGTGACTCCACCGGGGAAGCATCTTTGCTGTCCGCTGCTCGCAGTGTATTGTATTGTATTGTATTGTATTGTATTGTATTGTCTTGTTTGTCCAATGTCAGCTTAATTGTAACTGTTGCCTTTGTCATGTCGCTTTCATCATAGTGTTAATTAAATATTCTCTTTAATCCTCCAATTGCTCCCAGGCCTTTTCTTCTTCCTCAAAGATCCAAGAACACGTCTTTTAGCTTTTTCTCAACACTTGCAAACGCGGTTCCCATGCCCCCTCGGGCTTGGACCCTTAATAAATTTAATTTGTATAGTGCTTTTCAAGGACTCAAAGGACTCACTTTGTAAACCTATACAGCACATAATTTAATGTGTTCCTCATGATTTTTATTGTTTTTTTTTTTTTTTCAAAAAAACAAAATTCCTTTTTGGTTCTTGCAACACATTTAAAAAAAAAGTTGGAACAGTAAAGCATTTACCACTTTGTAATGTTGCCATTCCTTTTCACAACACTGAAGACACCAAGTGATGAAGTGTTTCAGGTGTAATTTTGTCCCATTCTTGCTGCAAACAAGTCTTAAGGTGGGCAACAGTACGGGGTCTTCGTTGTCGCATTTTGCGCTTCAAAATGCGCCACACATTCTCTATTGGAGACAGGTCGGGACTGCAGGCAGGCCAGTCAAGTACCCATATCCTCTTCCTCCGCAGCCAGGACTTTTTAATGTGTGCAGAATGTGGTTTCGCATTATCTTGTTGAAATATGCATGGACGTCCCTGGAAAAGATGTCTTCTTGAAGGCAGCATATTGTGCTCCAAAATCTCTATGTACTTTTCAGCATTAATGGTGCCATCACAGGAGTGCAAGTTACCTTTGCCAAGGGCACTGACACAACCCCATACCATGACAGACCCTGGCTTTTGGACTTGTTGCTGGTAACAGTCTGGATGATCCTTTTCTTCTTTGGTCTGGAGCATACTGCGTCCATTTCTCCCAAAAAATACCTGAAATACTGATTCATCTGACCACAGTACACGTTTCCACTGTGTGATGGTCCATCCCAGATGCCTCCAAGCCCAGAGAAGTCGACAGCGCTTCTGGACACTGTTAACATAGGGCTTCCTTTTGGCACAGTACAGTTTTAACTGGCATTTGTGGCTGTAACTACGTATTGTGGTACTTGACAAAGGTTTGCCAAAGTAGTCCTGAGCCCATGTGGTGATATCGCTTATAGATGAATGACGATTCTTGATGCAGTGCCGCCTGAGGGATTGGAGATCACGGTTGTTCAGCTTAGGCTTGCGCCCTTGTCCTTTACGCACTGAAAATCCTCCACATTCCTTGAATCTTTTAATTATGTTATGCACTGTTGAAGGTGAAATAAGCAAATGTCTTCCTATCTTTCTTTGAGGAACATTGTTTTTAAACATTTCAATAATTTTCTCACGTATTTGTTGGCAAACTGGCGATCCTCGGCCCATCTTTGCTCCTAAAGGACTAGACCTTTCTTGGATGCTGCTTTTGTACCAAATCATAATTACAATCACCTGTTGACATCACCTGTTTCAAATCACATCATTATTTAACCAATTTACCTGATTACTACCCCTTAATTGCTCCTGTCCCAACCTTTTTTGGAATGTGTTGCATGTCTGAATGACAGGAAAGGATGTATATTTACAAATGAAATTAAGTTGACCAGACAAAACATGAAATAGTTTGTGTTCACATTGTCTGCAATGAAATACAAGTCAAAGTACATTTAGAAATCACTACTTTCTTTTTTTATTTGTGTTTTTCATACTGTCCCAACTCCAGGGTACAAGCGGCCGAAAATGGGTTTCCTCAGGAGGGTGGCTGGCGTCTCCCTTAGAGATAGGGTGAGAAGCTCAGTCATCCGTGAGGAGCTCGGAGTAGAGCCGCTGCTCCTTCACGTCGAAAGGAGCCAGTTGAGGTGGTTCGGGCATCTGGTAAGGATGCCCCCTGGGCGCCTCCCTAGGGAGGTGTTCCAGGCACGTCCAGCTGGGAGGAGGCCTCGGGGAAGACCCAGGACTAGGTGGAGGGATTACATCTCCAACCTGGCCTGGGAACGCCTCGGGATCCCCCAGTCAGAGCTGGTTAATGTGGCTCGGGAAAGGGAAGTTTGGGGTCCCCTGCTGGAGCTGCTCCCCCCGCGACCCGACCACGGATAAGCGGACGACGATGGATGGATGGATGGATGGATACTGTCCCAACTTTTTCTGATTTGGGGTTTTACATAAATATACAAATATACAAAATGTAGATTGAAAAATACATTAAATAATTTAGCAGTTGATGCAATTAAGAAATTTAGAAATATCAAGCGTCTTCAAGGCTTTAGGGTTTGTAGAGTGCTGAATAGTTTGTACGATAAGATTTTAAATAGAGGTTTTTTTGTTACAGAATTTACTCTTGTGAATGTGAAATTTTGCCAAGATAACGAAAAGATTGATGATGTAAATACTGTTTTTGTTCTAGAATGCAGACATAAAAACCAAACAGCATGTCTTTGTACAGCAGAGAAAAGTTGACAAAAATGTTACAACAGATATATTGGGCAAAGTCTTTCCAAAAAATGGTGAAAAAAATGGTTGTTTCACGATCAACTCCACAGAAAGAGCAGTCAATGTCATTTTTTTTAGACTTTGCAAGTAATGTTTTGCTGGATAGCACCGATGAAGAAGTTTAAAACAGACATCTCGAGGTTTGTTTGTGATTAAATATCTTGAAGGTAAGGTCGAAAAAAATTTCCACCAGATATTTGAAACAAATGGGATGTCCTTTTGAAAGAGGGATCTGATCCTTCTGTTTCGGGTTGAAGGGCTCGATAAAAGACATATTTTCCCTATTATTGTGTCCTTCAATGACAACAGACAAGGAGAAGGAAGTGGTTCAGTGTCTAAATAATATAATCACACCTTTTGGAATGGCATACATTACAATAGCAAACTCTTTTGGGGTGACAGGGATGTTAAAGAAGGACAAAAAAATCAGAGTAATTAATTAGAAGGCCATTTACATTGAATAACTGTTTGTCAAATAGAATATTATTGTTAAACCAACTCTGGAAAAATAAGGATTTGGTTTTGAATAATATGTCACTGTTATTCCATATGAGATACTTATGAGGAGAGAAACCGTGTTTTTCAATAAGAGACCAAGCTAATAGCATTTGTGGAAATTAGCTAATTTAAGTGGTATTTTTCAATGTTGTAATTGGACAGAAGCAAAAAGGAAGACCCCCTAATTTAGAAAAAATGTAATTTGGAATAAAATTCCAAATGGATTCTGGGTTACAGAGAAATGTTCTTATCCAGTTGACTTTAAAGGTATAGTTCAGGGTAGTAAAATCTAAAAAGTTAAGGCAACTAGATTCAATTGTATTCATCATAACAGTATTTTTTATATCATGTTTTTTGTTTTTCCAGATAAACTTGAAAAGCATTGTATCAATAGACTTACAAAAAGAGGAATCAACATTTAAAGCAAATGCAGCGTATGTTAGCCTGGATATACCTTCAGCTTTTGTTAATAAAGTTCTACCTCTTAATGACAAGTCTCTATCTAAAAATGTATCTTTTCTGAATTTTATTGATAATGGGGCTAAAGTTCAAATTACATCCTTCATCTTTAGTTTTAGTTATTACAATGCCTAAATAAGTTACCTGAGACTTCACGGGAATGCCATATAACGATGTATGTTCACACTTTATGATAATATTCAGACAAAGGCCTGATGCTGCAGACAATAATTGAATGTGCTGAATTGCAATGGGAATTTGGTTTCAATCTTTCAAGAAAAAGTGTGGTGTCATCAGCCACCTGACTTATAGTAACTTGTCTGCCAGTAAGAGAAATACCCTGTATATTACTTTCATGAATTACTGTGGAGAGGAGTTGGGCAGCAAGGAAAAATAAATAAGGAGAGACTGTCACATCCAGTTCCCGCTCTTAGTTCATGTTTTGTTTGTTTCCCTGATTTCCTGTTTTATTTTTTAACTTATCGTCTGTCTCTGTTTCAGGTCACTTCTGTGGTGGAAAATACCCAGGGTGCAGCAGGTGTAGATTAATTAACTGTTTTAGTATAATTGAGGATGGAACAAATACAAAGAAATTGTCGTAGACTGAAACCAATTGTGGGTTTTTGTAATTTATTGAAGTACATATATTCTGCGCAGAATAGGAGAACTAGTTCACAGACCGCACGCAGCAATTTGTGAAGGAGTCTTCAAAGTTTTCACATCAAGAACATCAGCTTATATACAGAGATAAGACAGAGGGAATGACATCAACATATGCAAAACGACATTTGGGACTTGCTGACATCTCCATAGATTTAGAGATGTACATTTGTCACAGAACGAGATAATTAACAGTTTGACCTGACCTCTATCAGTTCAACAGGAGGTTGTGTTTCTTGTAGCTGTAGACTTTGTGACTTCTGTTGCATCTCAGTAAACCTATGTGAGGAATTTTCTCACAGACAAATGTAGATAACCTCCTTGTGGGAGATATAACAAGAGCACATACAGAAAGACATAGGTAATTTTGCCATTACACTCCACTCTTTTGATTACAACCTAATCATAATAATTCAAATTATATTTTAAACGAAGGATATAATATGCATGCATTTAGTGAGGGACCGCGCATCTACCTGTCCATAAGGGTGGCAGAAATTGATATCAGGAGTCACCACAGAGCCAGACAAAATCCACTAACGAGTCCGCACCAGAATCATCTGGCCAGCGCAGCAAGTGGGTTTTGGATGGATCAAGAATGGATGCCTCGATGACCCCTGGAGATGAAAACAAGCATGCACTAAGTTTAAATTTACCGTTTCCGCATGTGTTGTTCAGTGTGCGCTTGCAGTCGGTAGTCGAACCTAGGTAATGGGACCCCAAACGGCGAGCGCGTTCTATGCAAAGGTCATGAGTCAGATTTGTCATGAGGCTGTGATGAAATTGACCAATAGCATCGGATGCTTTACCGTTTTTAGTTTTAATCAGAGTACCATTAAGGGAACGCACTAGACGATTAGCAAACTCAGCGCATACGGGCGGTTGGGACGGTGAGGTATAAAACTGCTCTCCTTTAATCTCGACATGCATGAGGGCGGTCATTACACAAATTGTATCATGCAGACTTAATGGTTGCGGTTTCACAGGACTGTTTTTGTGAGAGGGCGAAGAGAGAACAGACGTAACAAGACTCATTATAACCCGCATCGCAAGTGAATTTTTTGATTGAGCCTAACCAGCTATTCGTAGAGAAGGCTCCTCCATCCTCATTAGAGGAGGACATCCATGTGGATGATAAAGCGTCTAATGTTTGTGTTAAGTGTGGTGGGTGGATGATGTCAGGTGTGGGAGGTGAAACTACTTCGAGGTAAAAAGGACCACAAGGGTCAGTTCCAGAAATCCACGCACACACCACAAAATAACCTTGGTCCGTGAATTGAGCATCTTTCAGTGTCAACAGCAAAGCAGGAGAAGAAAAATTAACTCTTTTTATTGACAGTCGATTAGTCAAACCCGTGTCGTCTCTAGTAAGTAAATGACCCCAACTAGGCCTACTGGTGTGCCAGATCGCCCATTGCCAGGAAAAACAGGTTGGTCCCACTTGGAAGTCTTCCACTGAAGGTACATAGCAAATATAAATTTCTGCTAAGCCCCATTGACCCGCCCCACCCACGCACAGAAAATAGTCGCATGGCTGCAGAATCAGAGTGGACGTGGTGTTGACAACTACAGTGAGATTTGGCCTATTGTAATGGTTGAACTGGGGGTGCCATTTCTGTCTAGAGAAAGAGTAAGGGGACCGTGCAATGCGCCGTTTTCCGCTGCTCTCTGCTGCTTGGTTTTCATAGTACATGGAAAGGTCGGTGTCGTTAAAGTCATAAAAGGGAGTAGTTATGCTGACTGGTGGTCGGTCAAACTTCTCTAGCATAAACAAAGCGATAATCAGACATACAGTGTTTGATTACCCTCCCTTCCCTAATGTGTGTCACCTGTGTGTAATTGTCTTCCCCTGTCCTAGTTTATATATACTCACCTTGTGTCATTCATTAGTTGCCAGATTGTTGTAGTACCTTGTGTGTCTCACTCTCCAGCGTTATCCTTAGTGTTTGTTTGCCAGTGTTTTTGTAGACCTCTAGCTCATATTTTTGACCGCGTCTTTTACCTGCTTATTTTGTAACCTTCGCCTGGATTGTACTTTGTACAATAAAGCTCCATTACCTTTTACTCTCTGCTCCGAGTCGTGCTTTTGGGTCCACTGTTGTTCTGTGTCAGAGACTGGATAGCTTTGATGAACGCCCCGCAATAACTGAAAACGGGGGGAGATACTGTACCATATTTAAGTTTGATTGAAGCATTACTGTTAGAGTAAAGTGTTTTAATTACGTTATAAAAGTAGTTACCAAAACCAAATTTGGAATGTGATTGATAAATAAATTTGTGTTCTAAGGAATTGAAGCCTTATAAAAATCTAAAAACAGAATAAAGCTATTATCATTAATCAGTTCAGAATAATCTAATAAATCCAGAACCAGTCTAACATTGTTTGCAATATGCCTGTTTGATATAAAGCCAGATTGTGATTCATCAATTATAGAGGCTAAGGTTTTTTAATTCTACTGGCCAGAATAAGAGCAAATATTTTGTAGTCATTATTTAGCAAACAGATAGGCCGCCAGTTGTCTATCAAAAGTACATCTTTTTGGGGTTTTGGAATGAGAGTGATAAGGCCTTTATGTTAATGTAGGCGGTAATACTCCAGATTCAGCATATTCCGAAAGGACATTGAAAAGAAAAGGGGTCAGTTCATTATAAAACGTCTTATAACATTTTGTAGTAAGTCCATCATTGCCTGGAGATGTTATTTGTTTCAAAATGGCATTCAAAACTTCATCTTGAGTTATTTTGCTGTCACAAAGTGCTCTATAGTCTTCAGAAATTGTTTTGCAAGTTTCAATAGAGATTAGAAGTTAAAACGTTTTCTCTTCTGAAGAATTGGAAGTATAAAGTTTACTATAAAACTCTGAACAAAAGGTAGCAATCTCTTTGTGATCATTCACAAGCTTACCATTAATTTATGGAGCATCTATGGATGATTTTTTTTAAGTTTGGAACCTCTTAAGAAACGCTTGAAATGTCATGCTTTTTGGTCTAAACGGCATACCCAAAATAAAAGTGGTACAGCTCCCATATACTTTGACACTCTGATATCATTGGAAAGGAAACACTCTCAAGTTTTGGTTCCAAGTGTCAGGGTGATTCTAGGCCTCACTGAATAGATTTTTTTTTATTATTTTATTTTTAAGTCATACATCTGTAATATGATTAAAATACACTGCTGTGAACACATCTTCTAGGTGACAGACAATCCAGGACATAAGCCACATGTGTCTGCTTACCACAGAAAAAATCCAGAAACCAAAAGAAAAATTGATTTTATATGATTTGTTTTCTACAAATATGGCTGTGCGTTTTTCTTGAAAGGTGCAAAGAAAAAAGCCAAAAAAGTGCAAAATTCAAAACTTCTCAAATACAAAAACACACCCACATCAATCACACACATACTTGACATAACTATATACATAAATATATAGAAATAAGTCATTATAAATTGGTCAGGGAGGGCTTTGCATTGTAACAGTCACTGTTTGTGCTGAAACACAGAGCCAGCCATCACAGGGTTAAAACTTCAATGGGTTGTTATGTATCAATCGAATCGTCTCCTTATTGGCTACAAGGCTAGGGGCGTTTCATAGCATGGAATTTTAACTGGCTAAAGCAAATGTCGATCTAGCTCCACGTGGCCGAGTTCACTTCTGAGCTGTGATTCGGCGTTAAACCTGTCTATCTCCGGCTCCCGGAGACGTATTGACTTATGAGAGGTCTTGTTTGATTCCTAAGGTGTCAGAGAATAACATGGATGCGCTCATTGGCCATTAGACGGCCGGAGGGAGGAGAGAGACCCGTTGGAAGAGCACAGCAGTGGTATCTCGCGTCGCTGTTTTTGTAACTTGAGGCTTGTAAACTTTAAGATTTTGAGGCGAATAATTCGTTTTGGATTAGAATGCTTAGATATTTCATTTCCTTGGACTCTTGTGGATTTATGAAAACAAAGTTTTTGGGATTATATCACCTCTGTGGATAAAGAGACACTCAAAAAAGTATGAATGCACACACACCAGCTGCGCAGTGTAATTCTGAATTCATTTATTTTCTTTAACTTTATAACAGTTGTATAACTGCTATAAATCATCTTATGCTTTGTGTGTGGGCTTAATTGAATCTTGAGAGGGTAAGCTTTCAAATGTTGTATCGCATGGCCATATATTGTGAAGATTTAATGTGTAAAAGTTATAACAAAATGGATTCAGCATCCATTTTGAGCGGAGGTGGGTCCTATACGGGACAGTGATCGTTAAGAGGTGAATTTTGCTCACCTTCCTCCATCCACTTCCTTCTTGACCTCACAAAAGCCCCTTGGGCCTTCTGTTTATAGATATCATCTAACTTATTCTGGCATTCACTAAGCTGCAGTAACTCCTCCTCAGAAAGGTTTTCAGTAGTCCTATTAGATAAAGATACAATTTGAGTCAACAGCCTGTCTTCTTCAATTCGTCTACGTTTGGCTAAATTGCTACCATAGGACCTCATATATTTTCCAATTTCCAAGTATAGGAGCTCCCAATGTTGACTAAAAGACTTTTTCCTACAGGCTTCTTCCCAGTGAGTCTTAATTAAGTATGTAATATCGCTTATGATTTTATCATGTAAAAGAAGACTATTATTAAAATTTTCAGCACAAGGCTCTAGGAATATCTAGAATAGAGGAAAACTTAATGTTTAAGATAATTGCCTTATGGTCCAAAAAGGGAGCCACGTGGACATTAATGTGAATATTGTCCAAGTCGATTTTTTGAGAGACAAGCCAATAGTCAAGTATAGGACTGTTTGGAAAGGAGCTCCAAGTGTGTGATTTAGATGCAGGAGATTTTTCTCTCCAGGCATCAATTATATAAAAAAATTCCTTGAGATTTCAAAGATGAGAGTTGGTTAAGCTGGATCTCTTAGGTGGAAATCTATTTAAGTTGTTTAATACAATATTATTATAATTAATCTCCGCCACAATTGAAAAGAGAGTTATGGAACTTATTCAGTGTTTTCTCCCGTGTGGGTCACTGTAATGATGAATAATCTCTCCAGGAAAATTGTCCTTTAAGACCATGACACCAGCTGACCTTTCAGAACCATGAGTTGTCTATAAATCCTTGCCCCACTGAGTTTTCCAAAAAGGCAAATCATCCTTGGTGCAGTGAGACTCTTGTAGGAAACAAAAATCACTTCTTGCTAAATAAGAAAACTGCTTTGCGTTTTAAATTATTTCTTAGACCCATGGCATTAAAAGAAAGAAAATATAAGAGGATAAGATAACCCTTTAAGATATCAAAATGTGTGAATAATCCCTTGCGGAGATCAAGATCCGCTAACAGTTAACATATTGTAACGATTTTGGAAGCCTGTTTGGCTAGGTTGGTTTTAGAAAACAGCATAAAACCAAGATGTACTGTAATGGCAAAAATACTTCTGAAGCACATTCTTTTATTAGGATTTATCTGATTACTGTATGTGTTAACTTAAGAAAATGGTTTCTAACAGATGAACAGCTAAAACTATAAGCTTTGATTAACTGAAGACTGAAGTGTCTTTTTCGCAAGGTCTTTACTGACGTGTGTTTAGAACAAGTTTAGATTAGGCACCGTAAACAATATCCTACAGTGTCTCTAAAACAGTTTTGTTATTCCCCGGCAGCTGATACAAGGAAAGGTGTTATGACTTGGGTTTTAACTTGGCCAAAAGGCATGACATGACTCTTTGCTTTTTTGTTTGTGTAACTGGGTCTTTGTAAGATCCATGAGGGGGGGGGGGAGGAAAGCCGTCACCATTTGTTTTGATTCTCTATATGTTGGTTTTCTGTGAGTTAAAGACTCAGGGCCAGATGTACTAACGCTTTTGCGCCCACTTCAGGCGTATTTGTGTCGCAACGTGCGTGTAAAATCATGGCGAGGTATGTACAAACAGGCCGCAATGATGTAAAAGCGCAAACTGCATGTCGTGGGAGCTGAAAAGGGCAAATTGCGTTTTTCGTGTCATGCATATTTATTCATGGGAGGGTCGCGGGGAAAGTGGGAGTTTACCGTAAAGAGATGGGAGGGGAAGCGTAAAGAGCGCTTAATTACGTATTCCGCAGTATGTACAAAAACCGCCAGTGATAGCGCGCCTCTATTTTGCGGTGAAAATTCTCCGCCTCTTAAAAGCAGGTGTAAACCTGGAAGCGGGTTTCCTCCCATATGCCTCCTGGTGAAATGACAGCAGTAATCCGAGCAAGACGAAGACATAGGCCAAGGAGACAAGCTGAAAGGAGTTTTGCCACAAGGATCACAGATTAAGCAGCCATGCAAGATTACAGTTACTGGAAGAAATCAAAGATGACATCGAATCTCCGACTCAGAGTTCACATTCCAGCAGTTGTTAAACTCCCCGCTACATTACAAATATTGGCATCAGGATAATTTCAAACAGTCATAGCATCAGCAGTGGGAATATCGCAGTCTGCACTCAGCCGTATCATAGCACAAGTACTTACAGTTTACGGTATAGTGGGCGGAGAAAGGCGCTAATTACGGATGACCTGCAGGTTTGGTAAATATGGCGTAAACTATGGTATCATTGCGTTCGCTATCTGCGGGTGAGCCATGGCGCTGATAACGCTACGTTCGCAAATGTACGTACATCTGGCCCTCAGAGCGCTCTTGCATAGCCACCGAGGTGGCTGTGTTACAGTGTTTCTCCATTTGCAAATGAGAATAAACACTCTGTAACCAGACTTTGGTTTCTGGTCGATGGTCTTCATTTGTTTCACTACAAGCTTTAAACCTTTTATTTACTTACACCGTGTTATTAGGAATCATTTCCACGACAATTTTGGTGCCGAAACCCGGTATGGATGGACACAAGAAGAGATCTCTCCGGGCCCTGAAGTCTCGCGAACCAGGAGATTAATCTCCTGCCTCTAACCTCGACCATAAAAAGGGTTTTCTTGAGAGAAAGAGGTCAGGAAGCGGAGAGACTCTCGACTGTTCCACTCCATTCCAAACGAACGGAAAACAATTTCAACCAGCACGGGTAAGATCAAATTTTAACGGATTTAATTGGAAATTCAATATTTTTGAAACAAACCCTAAACAAATTGAGAAGAATCATAATTGTAAAGAAACATAATTATTGATTGAGGACCAGGGAAAACAAAGACTGAGTTGGATTTGAGTAATTGAAACTGGGTTTTTATGTTTTATTTTGTTTATTAAAGGGGTGATTTTAACCACTCAATAATCAAAAATAAGGACTAATTCAGGAGGCATTTCAGGCAAAAGACGGACACATTTTCCAAGTTTTCCCACAAACGGAGTGACAAGATTAAGCAACTCTGGTTCTAAGTATTAGTGGAACTAGGGAGGTCACTGTTAATCAAAACTAAGCAACTCTGGTTCTAAGTATTCTTGGCACTAGGGAGGTCACTGCTAAACAAGTTTAAACAGCTCTGATCCTAAGTGTTCTTAGGACTAAGGAGTCACTGTTAAACAAGTTTAAACAGCTCTGATCCTAAGTGTTCTTGGGACTAGGGAGTCACTGTTAAACAGGTTTAAACAGCTCTGATCCTAGGGGTTCTTAGGACTAGGGAGGTCACTGTTAAACTAAAGAAAACAGCTCTATTCCCTAAATATTCATATTTAGATTTATATTTGGGGCTAGGGAGGTCACTGTTTGGGACATTTCTTTTTTCTCCTAATAGTTTCAGGGAGAGGGAAGATACTGTCCAGGATTTTACTCAGTTTGTCGACTTAAAACGAGAAGACGCGTTGCCTCTTGGCACAGGGACGCACAGGTCTAGGTTTTTTCCCTCTGTTTTACTAATAAAACGGAGCTTTTGGGACGACGGTTCCGATCGTATGTAAGTAGCTACTTCAACTTTTGTTTCTCTCAAGATGGGGAACAAAGGTTCAAAGTCACTAGAGCCTTCAGGCCCGATAGTGGGGGAATGGAACAGAAAATATGGACAAGGTTGTTTTGAAATGTCTGCCTGATTGGTAAAAGGTTTATGGTTCCCCAGAAAATGGTTCATTTAGTGTTGTAAAATTAAGAATGCTGAAACAGGATATGGAAGGTGCAGAGAGAAAGCTGAAAGAAAGAAAAACGATTGAAACAATAGGTTTTAAACCAAATTAAGAAGGATTGTGAATGTTTCAATGTATGGATGAAAGAAGCAGGAAGTAGATACAGGGAAAGAATGCTATAACACACATACACCTATAACCTCCTCATCAGCTCCACAAACCTAACCCAAGTCCATATTCTGAGTTTTCCAGTCCTATACAACCAGGAAGGACGAGCTGGGAAAGAGAGAGGACGAAGAGGACACATATTTCTGTGCACCGCCGTCCAAAACCTCAGACCCGACTACTGGACAGAACCGCCACAGCAGTCCACACTGCATCAGGTGGAATGGAACAACAGGACCAAAGAAAGAACAAACAAAGTAAGAGACTTGACAAAACCATGTTTGAAGCGTATGTCTGCATGTTAACAACAGGCTGGTGGGCAACATATGGAGTGCGGACCCGAAAAAGGCCGCGGCCACAAAGAGCGTGGTCGCGCCAGGCCAGGAGGCCGAGGAGGGTACCGTGGACGAAATAATGAGCCCTACAACCCAGACCACTGTTGGTACTGCAAGGACTTTGGACATTGGGTATGTAACCGCCCGAAGAAGAAAGCAAAAACATCTCAGAGGGAGAACAACATGCTGACTGACTGAGTCTCAAAGCTGATTGAGGACGGTAACACAGACACACTCAAAGACACACACACAGCTTCATGCAATGAAGAAATGCTTCGCACTGATACACAGTTTTTTTTGTTTGCTATTAGGGACAAATTGATAGGGTAAAAAGATTGTTATAGACAGGTTTAACCAACATACTGATCTTCTTAAATCCTATAAAAAATGCCTAATTGTGTATAATTATAGTAGGCCCACTTCATTCTTGGTATTTGACACCATGGGCTTATAAATGTAATTATTAGAGTTTTAAAAGGATTGACATACAACAGCTCACTGGTCATTTCCTTATTGGGTAAATTGAGTTTACTAATTCTATTTTTAGGTAAAACTGAACGACAAATCAGAAAGTTTTCTGACAGACTAGTGGTTGTTTTTCTTTCCTCTCTGGAAATGCTAGAAAAAGGAATGAACCACTCTTATGGGATAATATAGGATAAAAATAGGAAGTTCTTATCACAACGTGCGTCTTGTACACGCAATGTTTACATATTGAGTGAACCAGCGGTTACAACACACACCTTTTTTCATGACAAAACAGATGTTTCGCCAACAGACATCTCGCCATAATTACCCCAGGCGCTGCATCATCTTTGGGCGACGCACAAATATGACGTCGGTTTGATTAAAAATAGTCAGCCTGTCGTTATCACTCCGCGCTCTGACTACCGGCCTCAAAAACATCAGTATCCGATAAAACAGGAAGCGATCGATGTAACCGTACAGGTTCTCGCTTCTTAACTCCTTATTAGCTGTTGGAGTCATTTTTAACCATATTTTGCTAAACTGTGTGCACACAAAGATTTTTTTAGATAAGAGAGAACATTGGAGTTTTTGTCAAAAACAGTTAGATATCATTGTGATCTGATATACAGTTTGGGGTAAGACTAAATTGGGATTTTTTTGTACATGAAACATGTTTATTACTGTATTATCATTGTTGAGCTGTCTATCCAATAGACCTACAAATCAATTAGCTGCTAAAACCATTTATTTGGCTGACAGAATTGTTCGGAACAACATTTTCTTAGAGGCGTTGAATAGCAGTAGGCTATATGCACAGGCGAGCATGACGTATTTCCGGTTAAATCTCAGGATGGATGTAAACTTCCGGTTATCGTAGATTGCTGTGCTACCGTATGCTAGCATTGAATGCTTGTCCTCAAAAACATCAACAATTGTTAATTTTAGTCGTTGTTGTGTTGTTTATGTTAATGTTTATGTTTTTACTTGTTCTACTTCATCTTGACTATTAAGGCGATGACGTGTAAACGTACGAAAGTGTCCTTTCTAAAACGGGATGACAGCTCTTCCAGCCATCACTGCTGCGTGCCGCAATGTACAGTATCTGCAAGATGCAATTCTGCTGTTAGTTTTTTTACTTTCCCCAAAGACAGTGAATTACATAAACGCTGCCTCATCGCCCTGCTTGTGTGCTAGATGGATCTCCATTGCGTGCAAAGTAAATGTCCCTGGGTTAATGGACTACCTAATTCAATGAGAGCTAGCTAGCTAGCCTCCCCGAACGAGAGCTCTGACATTCACAAAAATGCATGAAATTAAAATCGTACATAAGTGTTAGCTTTGTAAGACCTTTGGGTAGCTGTAATATAAGTTGCGTGACGAAATTCAAAGTGTAAATATATAATAATTGTGCCAAAAGTGTAGCTACGTAGCTGCAATGTTTAGCTAGCTAGCTAGCTACCCATATGATCGCATGGGAGCAGCCAGCCAGCTAATGGGACATTACGAAAGTCATCAAAATTACAAAAATGCCTTAAATTGAAATCGGATACAAGTGTTAGCCTTGTAAGACCTTTGGGTAGCTGGAATATTAGTTGCGTGACGAAATTCAAAGTGTAAATATATAATAATTGTGCCAAAAGTGTAGCTACGTAGATGCAATGTTTAGCTAGCTAGCTAGCTACCCATATGATCGCATGGGAGCAGCCAGCCAGCTAATGGGACATTACGAAAGTCATCAAAATTACAAAAATGCCTTAAATTGAAATCGGATACAAGTGTTAGCCTTGAAAGACCTTTGGGTAGCTGGAATATTAGTTGCGTGACGAAATTCAAAGTGTAAATATATAATAATTATGCCAAAAGTGTAGCTACGTAGCTGAGATGTTTAGCTACCCCTTTGATCACATAGGAGCAGCTAGCTAGCTTACGGGGACACTACAAAAGCCATCAAATTCACAAAATGCCTTAAATTGGAGTTCGCTTTGTTAGACCTTAGGGTAGCTGTAATATAAGTGACGTGACGACATCCAAAGTGTAAATATACTATATTTATGCCGGCAGCCAGCCAGCTCCACGGAGCTCTGAGCCCCGGTAGTCGGATTATGGAGCGCAGCGGGCTGCCGCTGTTTTGTCAGACTTTGTGGACCTTCTGAAGTCCGACACGTCTTACCAAACTTGTAATTGGCCATCAATTTTCGTAAATCGGCTCATATTTGAGCTTTTTTTTTTATTTCTCTGCCATCATAACGGTCTACTGTCACTGTCTAATGTTTTCTACCGGTAACCGGAAATGCCCTAGCATCCTTTCGCCAATGCGGAAGTGTTGCGTGCATAGAGCCCATAGCAGTGTGTTACAATGCAAAAGGAGGAGTGTTGTTTTCTTTTCATTACAGAAGCTCAGGGAGCAGCTAAGGTGGGGGCTTTCACACACGCACACACACACCCAAAGATAAGATGACGGAGGAGTTGTGCATGTGGGGGAAGGAGACATTTGGATTTCGATTTTAGGTTCAGCAATGTTGATTTTGATACACGTTCTTGTCATAGATAGTTACTATATGATAAAGTTGTTTAAACTATTCAGTACCCAGTGCTTAGTTTAAATTGTGACTATGCTATTAATTAGTATTACCTTGTGTTGCAAACATGATAAATAAGATAAACTACATAGTTTTGGGTCAGGGTACTAAAGTATAATCCGTTTTTCGTTTTAAACCAAAAACGAAAAAACGAAAAAACGGGTCGATATTTCGTTTTTCGTTTCAAACCAAAAACGAAAAAACGGAAATATGAGCTCCGTTTTCCCGTTTTTTCAATGTCCATGCAATTTGAAAATAAAGTGGAAAATTGCTCGTTTTTCAAATGTTGTTATTTTGTTTTTCATCTTTCCGTTTCAACCCAACAACGAGAATACGGGCTCATTTTTTGTAATGTGCATAATCACTGAAAATCCGACGGAACACAAGTCTCGTTCTTGTTTTGTATGGGCTGATGTGTTGAAGATCGAAAGTCGCTCATATCAACGCAGCGCTGGACCGGAAGTAACATTAACGTGTCAAAATAAAAGTACAAGAACTGTAATAACTGCCAGAGGACCAATATACTTTAGCTGTTGCCTGTAGCTTGTCAGGTTAGGCTAAAATTAATTATTTAGGGTTATATAAAGTATTTAATAATTGAATAATAATATTAAAATTACATTTTAAATAAAATGTACATTCCTCTGTGTGGCGTTATTGACTACTTACTCTAATCTTACACCAGCCAGTAAAAAGACATCTAACCCTTGTTGTTGTCTTCGGGTTAAATGTGTCGTGTTTTCAAAGTTTCTTATAAGAAATATGGGTTTCTTTCAACCAAATTAACCAAAAAATAACATGCATTGTTCCGTTCCATGCTCTTTGCAAGTAAAATTCATATTCACAACTTTCATAGAATTTTGGGTGTTTTATTCAATTTTATAGCATTTGTGGTCTTCCCAGGTGCATTTTGACCACTGGTAGTGCAATAGGGCACTATTGTGCTTTACAGAAGATAAACACACACACATGCACACACATGCATGCACATGCCCAGACACACAAACACCCGCATACACACATTCACCCACACACGGACACACGTGCATATGTACAAGTATGTGCATACACACACACGCACACACACACACACACACACACACACACACACACACACACTCACACACACATCTTCAAAGCTACAGCTTTGTAAACTTGTCCTTATAACACCTTCAATGTGTCTTTTCCTAAATGGAGACAATACATTTCTTCATGAAATAGTTTTGTCCTTTTTGTTGGCTCTCTGTTGTTGGTGAATAAAATTGCATCAGTTAATTTTGATCTGGGTATATCCTGGCTAATATTTGCCATATACCAGTCTGTTATAATCCAAAACAACTAATCATATATCCTCATTTTACTCAGAAATTAGGTATAATTCATGTAAATGAGGTCTGTTGACCATAAATGCAAAAATAAGTGTAAAACTAATGAGTGGAATGAAGTTGGATAAAAGGCTTAACACAGAATTGAGTGATAAATTACTTCATGCTTTATGAACTGGTCAATTTTGTTATGCTTGCCTACATCTATGACCCAGGAGGACAAGTGCATGGTCGACAGGAAGACAACACAAGGGCTAAACCACTAAACCACTTAGTTTTTATGATGCATGCCTTTGGTGTGGGATATCTGGGTTCAATTCCTACTGCGATACATCAACCAATGTGTCCCTGAGCAAGGCACTTAACTCCTAGTTGCTCCAGAGGCGTGTGACCTCTGACATATGTAGCAATTGTAAGTCGCTTTGGATAAAAGCGTCAGCTAAATGACATGTAATGAAAAAAAGAAGACAGAGACAGAATTGTCCTGGTACTTGTCTTTCTCTCCCTCGTGTAGGCATTTTTCTTACTTTCTTTGTGTTCATCTTTATTGTTCCTTTTCCACACAAAATCAGCCCAAATATGTCCTCTTTTACTGTATGTATTACAGTAACATGTGGTCATGTGATTGAAAGAACTTCAACACCTGAGTGTGTTTCCTAGAGGGGAATCAGCTGTGATTGATCTATTTGAATAGCTTCAATCAGCTGTTTCTCAGTAGCAATGGAATAAAATGCAGGGGATATATTTGTGTTTCAATTTACAATATGAACAGCTGTTCACTGTGACTTTAGCCTATACGTTAACATGAAGTTATCTGTTCTGACTTACAGTGTGAAAGCATTTGCAAATTGGTCAGTAAAAATCCATTGTTTTGGTCTTGGTTGAGCTTGTGTGTAAAAGAAGTTCAATCATTTTAAATGTGTACAATTGGGCCACATTACAAAACTCTCATCATATTAGTGAGGAAGCTGCCATGTTGCTTCTCATCCTGGTCTCATTCTGTAACCACAACTGAGAAATATATATATATATATATATATATATATATATATATATATATATATATATATATATATATATATATATATGCCATCTGCTGCTGCTCCAACAATACAATGGCAGTGAATATTTATATTGCTTACCAGGAGATGTCAGTTATCTTGATCATAAAAATAATACATTGCAAAGTCAGAACTGGTACCAATTATATTATTTACAACACACACATGCACACAGGCACACAGCAGCACATTGTTATTAGTTATTTAGTTCTTTAAGTTTTATGTTGTTTTGGTGTTATGTTCTAAGCCGTATGTGCTTTAGTTCACTTGTTCATTCCATTCCATTAAATGACATGTCATTTAGCTGCCACTTTTATCCAAAGCTACTTACAATTAAGTGAAAGGCAGGGCAACATGTTTTCTTTTAGTGGAGAGGGAAACCAGAGCACCTGGAGAAAACCCCGTGCAGACACGGGAAGAACATGCAGAAAGGCCCCGGGCCAGCAGGGTCCAACCCGGTACTTTATTGCTGTGAGGCCACAGTGCTTACCATTGACCATTCCTTATTGTAATTCAACCACACAATATCCATTATGTATTATATTGTATTATCCAATATTGGTCAACTAGTGTTTCAAGGGCTTAGTATGAGCAGTGAACATCTAACGAGCTGGCTGATCCAGGCCCAGGTCCAGCAGTGAGGAGGTCTACCATGCTCACCATGAACTCTGGTCCAGTCTGCAGGGCCTGAGGAGACCAGACCAGAATGGCAGAGTCTCCAGTACACTTTACATTGTTAATTTATGTTCTTCATCACATTGACATGTTCAATGGCAGCTGATGTGGTCAAACATGTCACATACAATATTCTGCAGAGCAATTTAAAAAAGCCCTTATATTTTTTGCCTTTTTTTTACTGGCTGGTGTAAGATTAGAGTAAAAGTAGTCAATAATGCCACACATAATGCTAGGGGAATGCAGATATTATTTAAAATGTGATTTAAAAATTATTATAATCCTATTTCTATTTTAAAACAATATCCATTCTTAATCCCTTTGTGGCTATTAATTAATGTTACTCAATTAAATACTTTATATAACCCTAAATAATTGATTTTAGCCTAATCTGACAAGCTACAGGCAAAAGTTAAAGTATCTCGTTCCTCTGGCAGTTATTACAGTTCTTGTACTTTTATTTTGACACGTTAATGTTACTTCCGGTCCAGCGCCGCGTTGATATGAGCGACTTTCGATCTTCAACACATAAGCCCATACAAAACAAGAACGAGACTTGTGTTCCGTCGGATTTTCAGTGATTATGCACATTACAAAAAATGAGCCCGTATTCTCGTTGTTGGGTTGAAACGGAAAGATGAAAAATTAAAATAACAACATTTGAAAAACGAGCAATTTTCCACTTAATTTTCAAATTGCATGCACATTGGAAAAACGGGAAAACGGAGCTCATATTTCCGTTTTTTCGTTTTTGGTTTGAAACGAAAAACGAAATATCGACCCGTTTTTTCGTTTTTTCGTTTTTGGTTTAAAACGAAAAACGGATTATACTTTAGTACCCTGACCGTTTTGTTGGGTTTATCTGAGCTTATTGGTTAAGACAATATTGAAACTGATTCGGGTTTATAGAGATTACATTCTATCAGCATTTAATATTGTACTCTAGTGAGATTTCAGCAGAACTGCACTATAGATTTTGGTTGCATTTGAGTTACTATATGATAAAGTTGTTTAAACTATTAACATGATGTTGAAAATGTTTTGTTTGGTGATTGGTGTTTTAACTTTTGTTGCTTTTATACAGGTATTTCTGTGTAAGACAGGACAGTGTTAATGGAGAAACCACTAAAACATTATTTATATATACTGAGTGTTTGAGTCATGTGTTTTACATGACTAAAACAGGAGGGATAATAGTAGCTTTATAAATAAAATGTTTAAAGTATAAAGTGTTCACATCATTTGGATTTTATAGCTTTTTAAATACATTTTTATTAACAGTTAAGGTTCAGTAGGTAATTTGTTTAGACTAAAAACAGTAGCACATTACACAGACAGTCTGTAAAAAGATAATGTTCCTCTGTTTTCCTAAGTTTCCAAGAACAACAACAAATCAGAGCCGAGGAATCTCTGCATAGTGTCAAATAACTGCTCGTGAACTGCAGTAAAACTGAATGCCAAATTGAATAAAAAATGATCAATATTCTGTTAGTTCATTGCCTATTTCTCACCTAAAATTCTTTCAGGAACATATTTTAGTAATGCAAAATTAGCTGAAACATGGGAAAGTTTTCCCTAATTCCATTAGGAACACCAGGAAGAGACAGAGGGAGGTGGATTTGATTCCACAAATGATCTGATTGGTGTAAACAAATATTGAGATGTTTTTTTATCAAAGTTGCCAGCTGTAGCTTTAAATGACATCACTACTTGCATGGTAGCTTTTCAGCTTAAAGGCCTAATAAAATGCTTATAATTAAGTTTGTAGTGTTGGCTTCAAAATATTATTAAAATAGGATAGTGTGATGGGGAAACCTTTTAGTACCATCATCACTGACAGCTCTGAGGAGTCATAATTAAGATCAAATACTAAATAATTGATATGTGTATGATAGTCATGCGGTACCAAAACATTGTTGTGTTCATTTTTAATTTCCCCAGTCCTTAGTTATTTTAAATACAGTCTTTGTATTTTTCTAATTCTGATTGACTTGCACTAAACAGCCCTTAGAGTAATTGGGGCCTAAAGGGAGCAACTTTCAGAACAAGACTTTCCTTTAAGCACATTTTATATGGATTTTTATAGAGTAAATTAAGGAGGAGAAGAAAGAATTAAGTAAGTAAAAAGTGAGTAAATTTTTAAGGTTCACTAAATGAGTACGGATGTTGGCATGGAGATCAGGTCCCACAGTGCTTATCACTTGAATGGTCAATACTGTGCAAACACAGAGCTCCTTTGGACAACGGCTTTACCGTTTAATGCGAAAAGATCAAGATCTTGCTGTAATCTCAGTCCGATTGAGATTTCCCTTTGGGAACAAAACATCTTTAGGGATAGGACATCTTCCCTCCACCGCTCAGTGCGAAAAGGACAGGTGAAAGGTTGTGTACAATTTTCTTCTGCGCTCTCTCTACCATGAGTTTCCAGGGTTTTTAGCAGACTTGCCAAGGAAAGTGGAATGGGCGCTGCATCAACTCAAACCAGGAGACTTGGTGCTAGTGAAGGACAGCAGGAGGAGAATGGACACCCACGGCAGTAAAGATAGCAGAGAGCCACATGGATTCACGCCACACACTGCAAGCAGGTTCCTGACCAGTGGAGCAGCTAGGTTTGTGATAACCTGCAACAAGCGTCAACAATTTCCGTTGTGTCGCCAACGAAAGACAACTGAGAGCGAGCCTGACAGACGGCGATTCTGTGCTACTCTCAGCAACCGACGAGAAGACTGCGTGGGAAAAGGGTGATAGCTTCACCTTGCATCAAAGAGTGAAAAACTGACCTATATACTGGTATTGTACCACTAACAGCACATTTCTGGAAAAACACTCATTCTGCTGCAGGTCTGACACCCACAGCACAATTTGTTTTGTTTTTTTGTTTTACACGGAGTAACAGTTGACATTCCTCTGTGACTCAGAGCAGTGTGTTCAGACAAACACACACACATGAAGCAGCTGAACAGGAAGAGGCTGATTAAACTTTTTGCAGGAAATAACAGTGATACTGAACACTATAGGAACCATTCACTCTGCACCTCTGTTCAGCAATAAAACATAAGACAGTTTAGGTACTGACGCAGTTTGACTTCTCTGAAGCTTCAGAGGAAAGTGTATTTTCTTTCCACTTTTGTTTCCACAAAACAATTGGTGGCTGAGAAACAACAAATGGAGCAGTCAGACCAGAAACAACGGAAATGGTACCCTCCACGACAATTCGGGGGTTCAGAGTTTGTGGTGTTTTTAATCTTTATTGCTGCATTTGTGGTGGTTGCATTTGGGATATTAGAAAGATATGATAAACCATTGATTGACGTAATGACCTCTACTTTCATGCTTAACCCTTGCGACTATTTCTTGTGTAGGGAAGGGGGGTTACATGGTGGGCGAGCTGAAATCTACATATGCTATGTTTACACAGTGAAAGACATACTTTATATACATATTATACATATATTTATATACATATTTTATATAGAAATAATTCCATCGCCCATATCTGACATTCCACATAGACAACCTTTGACCGAAACGCTTGAAATTAGGACAAATCAGTGGATTTCTTTAGCTTATATTGACGATGCATTTTTTATTTACTAATATCTGGCTTGGTTTATTTAGGAAATTCAAGCGTGACTCAGGTTACAATCACTCATTTTATGTGTGTTCACTTCTTCCTCACATTATCAGATTTTGACTCCCTTATGGGCTGGAAGATGTAGCCTGATCTATTTGTCACCGTCCATTCATTCCACTAATGAGGAAAATGTTTTCATCTCTGTTCATGACAAGTAATACAATACCAGGCATTGTAGACCACTGAAGACTACTGAGTTATTCCAGCTGCTTAGGAACAAGGATAACTTCAGCGACACAGCCAGTGATGCTTTATAATGCTAATTATTTGTTTTATTTTTCTTATGTTGATTATATTTGTGTTGCTCAATGCTAGGCGTTGTGTGGAGTCATGACAGGTTGGTTTCAATTACCAGGAGGGACACACTTGCACTCCCTGTACACATGGATAGGTTCAGACACACATAGGGTTTAAGCTTCAGCTCTGATTACAGACTATTTTTGTATTTTTATTATTCCTGATTTACACAGAGGATTTTTATTTTTGTATTCCTCAAAGACCACTTGTGATATATGTATATATATAGCTATATGGCCAAGTGCTTTAATCTTTAAAGTAATTTTTGTTTATGTGATTATTTTGTAATCAAAAGGGTGAATTGTAATGGCAAAAATACTTCTACAGCACATTCTTTTATTAGGATTTATCTGATTACTGTATGTGTTA
Organism: Gymnocephalus cernua; assembly: GCA_023631565.1. Lineage (NCBI taxonomy): Eukaryota > Metazoa > Chordata > Actinopteri > Perciformes > Percidae > Gymnocephalus > Gymnocephalus cernua. Next base: position 30,689,546 of record CM042437.1, on the reverse strand, counting down.
ACTTAAGAAAATGGTTTCTAACAGATGAACAGCTAAAACTATAAACTTTGATTAACTGAAGACTGAAGTGTCTTTTTCGCAAGGTCTTTACTGACGTGTTTAGAACAAGTTTAGATTAGGCACCGTAAACAATATCCTACAGTGTCTCTAAAACAGTTTTGTTATTCCCCGGCAGCTGATACAAGGAAAGGTGTTATGACTTGGGTTTTAACTTGGCCAAAAGGCATGACATGACTCTTTGCTTTTTTGTTTGTGTAACTAGGTCTTTGTAAGATCCATGAGGGGGGGGAAGGAAAGCCGTCACCATTTGTTTTGATTCTCTATATGTTGGTTTTCTGTGAGTTAAAGACTCAGAGCGCTCTTGCATAGCCACCGAGGTGGCTGTGTTACAGCGTTTCTCCATTTGCAAATGAGAATAAACACTCAATAACCAGACTTTGGTTTCTGCTCGATGGTCTTCATTTGTTTCACTACAAGCTTTAAACCTTTTATTTACTTACACCGTGTTATTAGGAATCATTTCCACGACAGTACCTTGAACTTAGGTTGAAAAATTAGAGAACTGTTTCAGTAACCAGACTGCAGTTTAGAAAGTTGCCTCATGAGAATTAACTTATTTGCATATGGCAAACTTTGGGACCTGCAGATATCTTTACCATCTGGTGACCATTCAGGTAACGTTAGTGGCTGACAAGATGATTTCAATGCCAATAGCAAAGGCACACGCTCCGACATAATATGCCATTTTGCCAGCAGCACGGGCCTCCTTTACTCACGGCCAGAGATGCGTCTTCTTTCCCAGTCAGTCGGGGTGAGGTCTTCTGCAAACCGCATGTTGTTGTCTTTCAGGAACGTGGATGTTTTAGCTGCCTTCCAATAGCAACACTCTGTATGCAGGATGAGAACTGCATAATGATGACAGAAGGCTTCCCTTTGTTGTGATCCCTCTTACCCAGTCTTTGTACGATGTCAATTCCACCTAGAAGTTTTTCCTTCAAATCTGGGCAGACCTCCTGGCAAATTTAGATAACCTCAGCTCTGATGTCTTCGCGCTCTTTTACAGGGATCTCCAGCAACCTCAAATTCCATCGACGGGAATATCGTTCCAGCTCCATAATACGCCCTTCACATGTCTCAGTTCGTTGCTCCTCTGTTTTCAGCCTAGATTAAACTTCGTTAATTTTTTTTTTGATATCCGTCATCTCCCTGGATACGAATTGTTTTTTGAAGGCCTTCAATTTTGAGGGTGTTGACACCGACAATTTTTTCGAATTAATTATCAGAAGGGTGAGCCTTGCCACAATACTGTGTGGTGTTTTGTAAAGGTATTTTAAGCAAGAGCCGAGAGACATGTATTCTGCTATTTTCCACTTTAATTCTTCTTCTTCTTCTTCTTCTTCTTCTTCTTCTTCTTCGTCCCCTTCTCTTAAAGGAACATACATATGTACATAGCAGAACAGTATGATTTTTTTTCAATTTGCACAGTTCACACATGTTGATCCTGTATCATATTCATCTCACAAAGTCTGTTAACCACTGTGGTGGGTTTCTTACTCTGGTAGTGCGTCTAAGGCCTGGTTCTTTGCACATTCTCGGTCACAGTCCATCCAGTGTAGTCTCATTGTTCTCACTCATGCAAGCTAGAGCTTCCTTTGGGAAACGCGCCATCTTTGAGGCATTCCATTTCCAACCATCACTGAGAAGGTAAGTACTTGGTCCAACTTTCTTTCGGACTGTCACAGGTTCTGTGTATTTGGATGACCCCTTGTAGACATGTTCCGGTCTCCGGACTCATACAGCATCGTTCACTTGGAAGGTGGGCACTTTTGCTCCTCGCTTTCTGTCTGTATACTCCTTACTGTTTTGTTGATTTTGTCTCACAGTCTCTTTGACTTGCTTGTGTAATGTAACTTTGTGTGAGACAGAAAGGATGTTCAGTTTTGTGCGCATCTTGCTCTTTCTCAGCAACTCAAATGGAGTAGCTCCCGTAGTAGTATGCGGTGTAGCACGGTAAATCTGTAAGAACTCTGTCACTGCTTGTTTCCAAGGCTTATGTGTTCTTTCTGCAGTCTGGAGACACTCTTTTAATACCCTATTAAATCTCTAAATCGTTCCATTGGCTCTTGGGTAGTAGACGCTTGAACGCAGATGCTTTATCTCTCTCTCTCTCTCAGAAACTTTGCAAACTCATGGGAAGTAAACTGACATCCATTGTCAGAGACCAGGCAGGTTGGATTTCCTTCACGACTGAACACTGTAGCTAAAAAACGAGTAATCACCTCTGTTGTGACTGTAGAGGCGAATGCAACTTCAGGCCATTTACTGTAATAGTCTGTAAGAGTGATGGCATAACGACAGTCCGATGTAGCATGTTCGAAAGGACCTGTTATGTCAATGGCCACTTTTTCCCATGGTCCATCTGGCAGTTTAACAGGTGTAAGTGGTGCAGGTGCATTCTTCACTGTTTTGTCATTGTATTGGCATGACACACATGAATCTATCTTACTCTGTACATCTTTGTCCATTTGTGGCCACCAATACAGTTCTCGCAGTCTCTGTTTAGTGCACATCACTCCCTGGTGCCCCTCATGTGCCAAGTCTACCACTTTGGACAGGCACAATCAAGCGGTCAGTACCTCTCATGATAAGTGTTTTGTGTACAGCCAGTTCATCTCGTACATTGAAGTATGAAGCTAGCTCAGTTTGTACATTCTTTCTGCATTTTGGCCAGCCTTTCTGTATTTGCTGTCGCAATTGAGTCAGTTCAGGACAAGTGTCACATGTGGCGGTGAACTCTGACAATGACATGGCATGTAAAGAGTCCATATAAAACAGTAGATACTATGTCTGGTTTCCCTTCAGCTTCATCTGTGTTAGGCAGTGGAAGCCTAGACAGGCAGTCGGCAGTCACATTCAGTTTCCCAGGGCAGTAAGCAACATCATATGTATCTTTTCTACATTTTCTCCTGCAATTTGATTTAAACATCCTTATTTCTAATTATCCTTTTTTACAGGCACTTCCAGTTATAATGTATCCATCAATAAACAAATATTTATTTTGTAACCACGTCTCTGTCTTGCTTCAGTTAATGAACCTGTGTAGCCTTTGTATAACTTTGGGGTGAAAGCTTGTTGAACTAGAAATAAACATTTCTGGGGGTGGAAGTCCCCAGGTGGCGTTGTCGGTTAGTTAGACTCGGGCAAGGCATGAACATTGTAGGTAAAAGCACTTTAAATCCCATCCTCTACACCAAAATGTGGGTTTTGTAAAGGTATTTTAAGCAAGAGCCGAGAGACATGTATCCTGCTATTTTCCACTTTATTCTTCTTCTACGTACATAACATTCACCTGTATAACCTCCTGCGCTCTCTAGCGCCCCGGGTGTTCACCAACACTACCAACAGGACACAACATACTGTTTGAATCCTCAGCCACAGTCGGTTTACCTTTCTTATGCCTCTGTGAATTGGAAGGGGTGTCAGGCAGCGGAGTGACCAAGTAGTCGTTAACTTCGTCTTTGGCTGTGGACATAACTGTGGAAGTCCATTTGGATGGATTTTGTGTTAGCCACATGCTCTTTCCTTTTGTTTTCACCGTTTGGCATGGCAACAGGCAGTCCTGGAGTTTATTTTACTCACCAACAAGCACTTTCAAGTTTGTCATAGACTGAAATGTACTGTTTTGTTAGCGGAGCTTTAGAATCAGCGTCTTAACGAGCCGCCATCTTCTGCTGACCCCAACTATTAAAGGAACACGGCAACTTATTGGGACATTAACTTATTAACTTATAACCCCGAGAGTTAGACAAGTCGATACATACCCTTCTCATCTCTGTGCGTGTCGTAACTCTGTCTGACAGCTCCACCGTAGCTTAGCCTAGCTTAGCACATATCCTGGAGGTAACTGGTTCCAACTAACCTACTGCTCCGAATAAGTGACAAAATAACGCCAACATGTTCCTATTTAAGTGTTGTGATTTGTATAGTCACAGCTATATATATATATATATATGAGACACAGCCATCTACTAACTGTATACAAACTGGGAACTATATTCTCAGAAAGGCGAAGCGGAGTGATATGCTTGCAGAGCTGCTCTCCGAGAGCAGAGCTAACCAGCTATGATGTGAGTCATAATCATACGTGTCATTTCGAGTGAAAAAAACGAACAGAAAATCCCCAAAAAGTCAAAGGTACAAGACTGTGTACATATTTTCAATATCGAGCAAAGAACTACAATCCCACAAACAACCGCGCACCACTGAAATAAAGGAAGCTAGCGTTAGTTTAGCTAACAGCTAATTCGGCTAACCGCTAGCTTAGACAGCATATAACTTTAAAAGACCCTCAAAATAAAACCTGAAAAGAACCGTTAAAATATATAACAGCTGTTATATCAGCAGCAGCCTGCTTTCCCAGTATTTCGTTTGAGTTAACGTTATTTTAGACTGAATCAAGCTGTTAGCTAGCGGTTAGCCTAATTAGCTGTTAGCTAAACTTACGTTGTGTGGAACAGGTCGTGAATCAGGCAGTGTCGTAGATCCTCGGAAGACGGAAAATCATCTTGCGCATGTGCATGACGGATCGTGCAGGTAGCTACCCCTCCTCCCCCTCCTCACCAGTATGAGTTCCACCAATCAGAGGCATCACTGTGGGATTGTTCAGGATTGTGGGTAATGAAGTACTTATCCAAGACATCGCGAATAAAACAAGGTTAGTGCCCGACAAACGTTTGGCGTCTATATGAGCATATATAATAGCTTAGTCATGCCGTAGCTGGTTTTAAGTCTAACATCGACGATTACGATTTTATGGCTTATACTGAAATTGTCAATGGAGAAATTGCATTGGATTTTTACTTCTGGGTTTTTACTTCCGGAACCCACTGTTGAGCTCTATACCGCCAGTTACCTACAGTTCCGAGGCGGCAAACAGGCACTCCACGGTGCTGTAGGATTTTGGGCTTCTCCGTGAGCCTCCCATTTGTTGTGTAGGCTGTTTGTTGTGTGATAATAAAGCTCTTTCTTTGAATAAACATCACGTTCCTGGCAAATTTTCTTTTCCTCAATAAATTCAAGTCCTTGATGGTAATATAGTGTAGTCCATAGCATAACCATGACATGAATATACAACATAATAGCATATATGTATGAATGAATATATATATATGTGTGTATATATATATATATATGTATATATATATATATATATATATATATATATATATATATATATATATATATATATATATATATGTGTATGTATGTATATATGTGTGTGTATGTATGTATGACCCAGGGTGATCAATAGTGATTGGTTGGCAGTGATCAATGTGAACCAATCACGAGTGACTTTTCTTGTTTAAAAGTAGTGGTTTCATTCAATACTGAGTGAGTAAATTCCAGCCAGGACAGACACTCTCTGGCCTGGCGCGGTGTCGCTGCTATTCTTTATGCTAATAAGAGCCATTCACACCTCTGCGGGGGCTCTCCACATACGTCATGGTTCGTTTGTCGTTAATCCCACTTTTCATGCAGTGCTACTTGCATTTGTTCCTGTCCTACATAAACATGCACCTTGGTATTGATTTTGAGTCACAGACACACATAACATGAAAGCTATTCAAATTAGAATTAATATTTCTGTTAAATATCATTAGATAAACAACATAGGCCTACATATATCCAAAATATCTTAAATTAAAAGATGTGCCCTCTTTGAAAAAACAACAACACAGTATCATATTTAATTTGATTATATTCCTATATTTTAACTTCTGCACTTGTTTATGTTTTTTTGTGAGGAGTCTTTAGTGAAAATAAACCTGACCCTTCCTTCCCCAGCAAAATATTTTGTATGACCCTCCAAAATTATTGAAAAAAAGGGATGAACCTCCCCAACAATTTATTGATATCTTCAGTACTGGTTTGCACTTGGCAAAGACATACAGATACCCATTGTTTTTTTATATGGGATTATTTTTGTGACTTTAATCCCAAGCAAAACTTCTCAATTATCAAACCAAAAGCACCAACTCAAGCAAAAAAGTTGTCACCTCAGAGGTGAAACTTAAAACTTGCAAACAAAACATTTGTGTAGTCGTAAACTATTGGTATTTTATTTGTTTGATACTTTGTCCTTTTGTTTATAGTTCCCTCTGCTTCTTTCTCAATGATCAGTGCATGGGTGGGTCTTACAGTGTGTCCTCATTGGCTAATGGGTTTGGGGAGTATTTTTGAGTGACAGCTCAGTGCCTGCATGCCTGCCCTGACGTTCCAGTGAACATTAGAGATTTGGGGGAATACACAAAACAGTCTAAACAGTGGATTCCTACAAGATTAATAAAGTGTAAGTACTGATCATATATATCTACATAGCAAGAATGGTTACGAGACGTTTGTTGTTTCGTTGTGTTAAATTACTAGCTAGCTAGGGTTAAAGAAAATTAAAGGAAGTGTTCTGAATCTTTGAGGACGGAGAAAGGCTGGGTGCAAATGGAGGATTAAGAAAATATTTAATTAAGCAGAAGATGAAAACGACATGACAAAAGCAAACGTTACAATGCAGCTGACATTGGACAAACAAGACAAAACAAAAACAAGACAAAAACATTACACTGCAAGCAGCGGACAGCAAGATGCTCCCCCTGTGGGGTCACATTTTACTGTCCTGAATCTTTGTAAATTTCAGAATTATATTTCCCTGAACCTGGAGGCGATTCTATTCCCATTGGCCCGTCATTGGCATGATGATGTGTTGAACGCATCTCATTGGCTTTCTTCATAGCCTCAGATGTGATGGTCACACCTCTAGCATGCACATTGGGGGGTTCTCTCAGACACAGATCAAAGAGTATCATGTATTATAATCTCATCTCAGCACAGCAGGGTGTGGCTTCAAGCTGGAGCCAAAAGTTAGCTTCCTGCTGTGGGACAAAAGTTTTTTTCTATAGACAAGTTTTTGAGCCGTTTCCGCTCTACTTCCTAAACTCCTCCTGTCGATGCAATCCACTTCCGTTCTGGCGGGCGGGTTTGTTTTGCTAGCTAGCTCCGTTGTGCCGACAAAGCACTGATATCGCAGTGACAAAGAGTATATAACAATTACAACATGAAGAAAAGTGGTTCGGGAATGACGTGTGCGGTAGTTGGTTGCAAACGCTCGAAAAAGCACCAGAACGAGTGGTTAGATAGATAGTGCTGCGACCACAAACCAGCTACGAAGACGCAATGCACATGCGCTCCATTGTTTACATTTTTTACGCAAGCCTGATACCGACTGGGAATCAAGGATCTGACTGAACAGTATTAATTAATAATAACAATAATAATAAAGAGATAGGCCTAGGCTACAACGGTCAAATAATCTAGTTACCTTCCACAGGATCGCAGCTGAGTGGGAACAAGATCTCCCTGGTCCAGCAACACACGTACATCCCGCAGTTTTGTCTTCTCCAGCTTCAGTTACCAGCACCCAAGCATTATGCCACGCATTGTTCAAACACTGGCTGGGCTCTACATTTGCTTTCAGATAAACAAAACGATCATGTTTGTATGACATGACACAACCGACTTTGTTGCTGTGCAGATATTGATATGCCTCGGAGGCTTTCAGATAGTCCATTGCTTTTCCATCTATTGCCGTGGATTGCACGAAGTAGGAGCAAATCTTGCTGTACGTTATGCTGGGCCACATCGTCATGTTATCCTCCCAGTTCTGCACTGAATTCGGGTGGGGGAGAGTAACGCCATATCCAGTCAAAGTAGTAGAACCGTGTTCCCAAGCTAGCACTGCTAGCACCGACATCGCTGTGTTTACACCGGCAGACGCTGCGCAAATCACTTCCGGCGGAAATGAAATGCATTTGTGTAGAGTAATGTCGCCACCCATGATTTGGCGCGTAGACTTGTCTATATGTTAAATGTGTTGGTTTTGATCTAATCTACCTGGGAGAGACAAAGGGAGAATAGAAACAAAAGGGTCTGCTCTGACCTAAACCCGGCTGCAATGTGTACTGAATGCATCTGAACCAAAGGTACATTGGTTTCAAAACATCAGCATTGTTTTAACTTTTTAAAACCTAACACTAGCTAGCTAGTAAAGCTGTTTAAGTTAGCTAACTGCTAACGTTATCTAAAACTTGTAGCTAGCTACATTACTGAGCTAATTTGCTATGTGAATCATGAAGGCTTAGTGCCTTACTTACTCAGTGGAGCTGTATTAATTATCGTCTTCTCTCTGTAGATCAGTGAAACATTGTGGGATGTGCAGGACCCGAAGACAGAGCTACGGTGCTGTCCCAGGTAATGTTAGGTCAGTAACGTAGCTAGCTATGATAATACAAAATGCTAGGGTATTGGTTAAGTTGTACAATGTAGAAGCTGTGAATAAAGCTAATGTATTCTATCTAGAGGTTGACACATACCGTACATATGCAGTGTTAGCACTGCTTAACTGGTTCATCTTCATAATTATGTGCATTATTATAGCATAGAATACAAACAAACTCAGTAATGATAGCTACATTTACAGCCAAGAGGATGACATTACAAGACAAGAACAAGAATGACAGAATGTCCATCTGTACTTTCCTAGTTATGACAAAGACTGGCTATCCTAACTATAATACAGGTCTTCTGTTGCATTTGCAAGCAGGTCAGCATAAGGAAAGTGTTCATAGTGTTTTTAAAGCCTACACATTTGCTAATGGCTACTTAAAAGCAAGTTATTTTAATTGTAAATCACCCAAGCTTAGAAGCCACAGTTATCAATAAGAACTTTGTCACCATTTGATTTGTGTAAGGAACATTGTTATAATTTTCTATCACAGCTGGCAGCAGGCAGTCCGACCAGGAGGACGTGGTCACAGCAGAGTGAGACGAGCCTTCGGTCTCTCTGTGGAGGAAACACTACGTGTGCTAAGGCTTCAAACAGCCAGGGTATAGACCAATAGAGTATGTATTGATCATATTTTGCTTTGATTGCTCAATTAACACTAAAAATAACCTTTTCCTTAAGTTATTTTCATTTGTGTACTTGTAGTACATTGTATGTCAATATATCCTATTACAGTATACTGTCCTGTAATTTAATTTGTGTTTACATTGTTTTACTGTAATTATATTTTAAAATGCACATAATATTAAAATACTTTTTTTACATTCACCCATGTCTGTTTGGTTCATTACATAATACAGGAAATAAGGTTGAGACTATTATAATGCTTTATTTTTAAAAGAAAAAAAATTCATGTACATAATGGATATTTGAACGTATTTTGCTGGGGCCCCGGTGGTAGAAGAAGCTGGAACTCATTATTTGTCACAGGTCAGGATCAGTTTTTCATCACCAACAATACACAAACATACTGAGTAATTGTGTTATGTATACAGTATATTTCACATATTCAGTTTCACCTAAGGCAAGCTGTATTTCTCTGCTGACTTGTGTCTGCAACAACACTTCTGAGGGTGGTGCAGGAATATCACACACAACTCCTGGACGCCTGGGATCATCTGGTCTCCTGAGCTCACTGATGGCCCACCGCTCCAGTCTGGACCACAGCCTTTTCTGCAGGACATACTTTCTATATTACTACCTCCATGGTGACTACATGTGTAAAATACAATATGGCTTCATGTTGAATTTACTCAAATGAGCCATCTGCTGTGCTTCCATCAGCCATGTACATCACAATTACAATTATACATAAAGAAATGCTGCATGTTGAAATTCCCACCCTGTAGAAAGAACAACACTACTGTGGAGGTATACACATGGAGGACAGACATACAAAATGACCCAAAAAACATATCTTGGGCTAATGCCCTTTGAAAAGGACAGTTTTATTGAGCTTCTGTCGCATGTTGTTGCTCTGTAAGCTAAGGTTAGTCATTTTAGCGATATGGTGCAGCATTAGCTTAAAAAACAGGGACACAACTAATGTCAACAGCGTATGGTGGTGGCTGTCTATGCCATACTGCGTGTCGCCGATGTGCTCCCCGAGTCCAAACACATCCTCTGACCCCATCCTCTTCCGTACAATGTACACGACCTCTAGCAGTTTGATGGGCTGTGATCGTCTGGTATTTGCTGATGACTGACGAATGACCCACTCTGCTGCCCTGACAGCCCTCACTGTGCCTTCTGATGGAATCACCAGACTGCCATTGTTTTTAAAGTCAGCAGGTGGTAGCTCTGGTCCTTGATGGCAGATGCAGCTCACACTCCTCTCCAGTGGCTCCCTGTTGTTTTGCCAAAATATCCAAATATATAAATAATAGTAATATGGAAATTCATAAGTTACTTTTTTAACAATTCAATCTCACTTTTCAATTCTGTGAGCCTGAATACATTTTAGGTTCTCATATTCTCCAACAGAAAACAACAGCATACTTTTAAGAAATTGTGTAGGCTTGTCTACTTATAAGGCAAAAAAATATTTTGTGGTTCTGGACAAAAATGGCTCTTTTGATTGTAAAGGTTGTCTACCCCTGGTTGTAGTTTCAATGTTCACACGTTTATTCATTCAAGTGTATGAGGCCCCATCCAGACGAAGACGTTAGGATGAAAACGCATCCGTCTTCCCTGAATTCGGTTCAAGAAAATTCACGTCCACATGAATCCATCTGTAAATGACTCAACACGCTACTTCATATGCCAGGCCTGTAGGCGGCGCTGTTACTGCTACAGAAATTAACGGAACGAAGAAGAGCAGCCTTCAGTGACTTCCTTTTCATAACATGACTGTTAGCTAGCTAGTTCTCTTAGCTTAACACATCCATGGACTAGACTTTAATAACTCGCACCACTGCTCGTTATATAAAGGCCACCTAGAAAAAGAATGTAAACTTTGTTTACATTTTATCGGACATGATTGCAGATGTTAGCTAGCAGAGTTAGCTCTGCTAGCTAACATCGGCAGTCAAACAAACATCAATGATCCGATGTCTTTTTGATAATCTAGCTACACGTTTTTCTTGCGGTAGCCTTTCTACAATAAACGGTGCTAAAAGTTACTATAATCCGTTCAAGGAGTTGATGAGCAGAGAGATTAGCGAGCTAGTTGATAAATTCTCTACTTCCACTTTATAAACAGTATTGCTCCCTGCTATAATAGCCGTCAGCTGGGTTGAAGGCGGAGCTTTGAGTCCGAGGTGTGTGGGGATGACATCATCGATACGCACATACGCGGTTTCGCCGTACACACGAAGCCAAACGTGAGCCGGCTTTTTTTTTATTCACCCTGGGACCAGGTTTAAAAAAAGTGCGTTTACGGGCAGTGCGTTTACAGGATTCGTGTGGACAGTCGGCCCAAACGATGCAAAAGATGTGCGTTTGCATCGAAATACGTTTCCGTGTGGATACCACCTAAGTGACAGAGCAAGTGAGATAGCCAGTAGTTCTCAAACTTTTTACAGAGTGCCACCTCAAATAATATTGGGCTGTTAGACTACTAACACCATCATAGACCTTTCTGGGTACCACCAAGATAAAGGATTTAATATAACAAGCCATATGATGCTCTCATTTGTTTGTGACATTCCACATGCAAATACTCACAACATCAGGTTGAGGTGCATCCTGAGACAAGTCCATTGGCAGGTTGTCTTCTGCTCTTCTAGAGGTGGTTGTGCTTCTTGTTGCTACCAGCTTAAATAAACGAAGAAGTTTTGAGTGTCTAAAATGTGTTGTAATAAACAACACATTATATAACTTGTATATAAATATAAATTTAATCACATATTGATATATCAGTCTTATACACCTTGAATTATTGTTGGTCAATGACACACATAGCCTTTGAAGATAAGCTGGAAAGTTGAAAACAGTTGGCACAACACCATCTTTAAGCCGGACATTCTGCCCCGTTCTGTCAAAGTCCTCACTCCTGAAGTGCTCACTGCAGAGCAGTGTCCCGTCAGAGGCAACAAAACCGTCCCTTCTTAGGGCAAGTTATCACTGCCTCCTCATCTTTCCATTTTTGGGAAACTTTAAAAACATGAGACATGTACCAAGGCAAGCAAACCAAGCAATTGCTTGGGGCCCCGAGCTGGCCTGGGGCCCCAAGACAACGACTGGTTAAGAATAAAATGCAAATGAACCCCTTTGATAGTCAATGCAGTAAAGTGCAATGACACTGTTATCGGGATCCCCCTCAAGGGGCCCCTCTCCTGATCTCTGCTGCCGGCAAAATACAAAACCTCCGTCGGCAGCAAGGTCGGCAGTCATCATGAAGGCGGAAGCCAGAAAAGGAAGAAGAGAAAGGAAGAGGAGGATAAGAAAAAAAACAAGATAGTGGTAAGTGATAAATTATACTGGATAAAATAGCTCTACTTGTCTTGGTGTAATTTTGCAGCAGGTAGGCTAGCAAAAATATGTTTATGTTAGCTAACGTTACCTGTAACCTGCCTGACGGCAAATGCTGCTTGTAAGGAACAGTTAGTGCAACTTCGGACGGAATATGGTTACATACTACTGTAATATGTTTTTTAACGGAATAAGGAAGACGCAGATCTGTTCCAGAATCACTGTTTATCGTATTTAATGACATGACATTGCTATAGCTTTGTAATAGGTTTTGATGAAAGTGGCATAACGTTAGCATGCTATACTAACTATTCCACCGTGATAATCTATTTACCAAATGGGGGTTTGGAAAACCACACAATATATTCCGTGCATCAAACATTAGCTTGGGATGTTTTTAAGCATTAGTAACCCTTAACAAAGTGCTAGGAATATCTGGTCCGTCTATCTATGTAATGTTTATAGATGTTTTAAAAATGGTTTCTTAAAGGTTTACAAAAAATGTTTAATCATTACCCGATACCTAATATATTATATGATAGATATAATGTGTGTTACAATAAACTGTTAATTTACAGCACTACTAATAATTATTAAACATTTAATTATAATTTCATTGTTTGTTAACAGTAAAAAGACTGTTTGCTAACAGTTAAATGACAGTTAACTAAAGATTAATTAACTATCAATTTACCATCTATTAATGATTGTTATTATAAAGTGTTACCATCTTTTCTTTCTCCCTCAAGGTGCTTTGCTTACATTTCTCAGCCCTCAGGCTCTTCCTACGGATACCTCCACTGATGACGGTAGAGTGAATTTCTCTCACTGAGCTGAGCTGTTAATAGTGACCTCTTTCAATATGCTAACAGTGAAATGGTAAAACGTACTTCACAGGTAATTTCAGATTTGTTTTTCAATTATTTTCCCAGCTACACCATCAACTTCATCCTCAACATCAACAGATGCATCACTTCTCAGTGCTGATGTTTCCTCTATAGCACAAGGTACCACCACAAGCTCTATAATTATAGCTGATATCCTGCACAGCCCAGAGTTTAAACTGATAAGTGTGTGCTGTCATATTGTTAGAAAAAAACAGTGCAAATCACTATTGAATTCCCACCAAACTGTGTAAATACCAGTCACTTTTGCCCATGGACATTTCAGAATTTATAATATACAGTAGTGCCTGTCAAATTTTTAGGTGCACAGTTTATGCAACAGCAGTTTATGCACTGTAAACCTTTTTTATTTATATAAAGTGTGGGTGAACTTAAACTTTATGGCTATGCTGTGGTTCCTGTAGGCTTTGCGTGCGTGCAGGGCGGGGGGTTGGGGGGGCCCCCAAATTCCTTCAAACGGCCCTGCCTACAGGCCTGGAATATGAAGTAGCGCGTTGAGTCATTTACAAATGGATTCGTATGGACGCACATTTTCTTGAAACGAATCCAGGGAAGACGGGTAAAAAAAAGATCGTTTTGGTACGTGTGGACGTGGCCTTAGAGATAGTGAAGGGTGGTGAAGAAAGGCTTTGTTTTTGGTGCGGAGGTTACGTGACGTTTGTGGTGCGAGGATGTTCTTTGAGGTAGGGAGGGGCATTTCCGTGGATGCACTGATGGGTGAGTAGGAAAATGTTGTACTCGATCCTATATGAGACAGGAAGCCAGTGGAGTGAGTGAAGGATGGGTGTGATATGGTCGTATTTTTTTCTTTATTAGGATCCTAGCTGCATTGTTTTGTATGTATTGTAGCACATCAGATTTTTCCAGTCCCTGACAGGGTACAGTATATGTCCATATACTTGTGGCAATTGGCAAAGTGCACATGGAACACACCACAGCTAGAGGTATAGTTGGTTTCAGAGTTGTGAAAAAAAACACCTGTTGTTCAGACCTCTTTTTGAAGGTCATAAAGGAAAAGGACTAAACGAGGCAGATCAAGACAAAAAAGCTAGCAGAGGGTTTAGACAGCGGTCTTCTTTGACACACAAAGAGACATCAGCCCGCCCACCTGCAGGCCATTTAGAAGTTCACATTAACACCAGTCTATATCCACGATGTTCCACTTCCGGGATTGCTCAGGTGCCGCTGGAAATTCCGCCGGATGTCACTCTTTTCGGCTGGATGCCTGTTACCTTCTGCTTTCTTTGTGTTGTAATTTTGAACTCCAGTCGATTTATGAGGACTATGGTTAACTGCTCCTCAGATCTCTGCAGGGTAAATCCACGCTGGAAACATCACTGCCAGGAATTGAACCAAAGTTTCTGTGGTGGTGAGTGAATGTATTTAACAGTGAGCCAGCTGGATCCTCTGACTGTACAGTATATTAGATATGCTTCGAATAGTCTAACCTACAAGTAATTAATGATACATCAGCTAGGCCTATATCATATACTGATCATTTACTAATGATTGGTTCATGATTAACCACTGGTAATATATGACTTACAACTGATTTGTGAAATATTAAGATATTAGTCATTTACAAATGTATATCATTTTTTTCATGCTTTCATTAACTAAAGGCTTATGTATGACTTATGACTGATTATTATAAATTGTTACCGTGAATTACATTTTAATGTGACTTCGATTTGATCAGTTAAAAATGGCCAATTTCCCAAGTCCAAAAGTTCTATAGGATTCCATAAGAAATTTCCTGTTAGAAATTCTACAGAAGTCATATAGGATAAAGTCCTATTCGATTTGCCTTGTTTTAAGTATTAATTCTTCTAAATATCTGAAGATCAAAGTCCCAGGGAGGCAGCTGTCCAGACAACTGTAGATGTCTGACAGGTAAACAACTGTCCCCTTTAAGGTTAAATACCTGCCCTATTTGGAAAAATAAGTCTCACCGTTGGTGAAAAACTGTGTCTGGGGATTTCCTTTCTTAACATCTCCCATCATGATTCAATATGGATTATTCCTTGTTACAATGATTTGTTGATATGAGTAGATGCTAATACATGCTAAGTAGTGTTATTAAGTGGCAGAGAGGATGTTGTAGGGTCAGTGCAAGAGTAGACAGTGGGCACTGGCCATGTGCCACCACCAAAGTCTTACGTCTGAACACTCTCAATGTGCTTCAGGCTTTAAACCAGAATGTGAACACAGAAAATAGTGTTGACGGGTCAAGGGAGAGAGAGAAATAACATGGAGAGAGACAGGAAGGACCCAGGGTGCAGCAGTGGGTGTGTTTACAATAGAGAATAAACACAGGTGGGAATGGAGAGAGAAAGATGAGAAAAAGTGTTTTGGCCTTTGAGGTCACGCAGCATGTTTTAATGAAAAAATACACAAACAATAGAGACAGAAATAGGAGGACTTATGTATGTCAGAAGTTAAGATACCATACATTTTCTCATAGTGACTGTTAGGTAATGGACAGTTGGAGCTCTTCCAAGTCTTGGATGAACATTAAACTCTGAATCATCAGTTCTTAAAGGTGCTCTAAGCGATGTTGGGTATTGTCAAACAAAACGGAGCCTAGCTCGCCCCTCCCTCCTCCTCATCCCGTCCCCTCCCTTCCGCACACTAATGGCCGTTTTACAGAAGCCGCAGCCAAGCTGGCGCATCCAAATGTGACGTCATGGGATTGCCGTGAGTATTTATACCGGTAGCCTAAAAACTGTGCAACATCGCTTAGAGCACCTTTAAGATAAATAACTGTGTCTGGAAATATCTGTTTCTTTGCTAAAAAGTCAAAGGTACACAACATACAAAGTGAAGAGCAGTTAACGTCAACTCCCAAGTCCAAAGGGGCATTTTTAGTAAGAAACATTTGATCGCAGATTTTAAAAACTGCAGCACGTACCACTAACATTAACAGAAGGTAAAACCTCTGAAAATTAATTTAGGTTTTTAAGGTAATTAAGTTTGTTCAGTTTTGGATTTGGTCAAAAGTCATTTATCATTAATATTAACATATTAACATCCCTAAAAAAGAGGCGAAAGTATCTTTTTACTGCTTGTAAACAAACATTCAGTATCATCACAACATCCTTTGCAGTTATGTTAGGATCCACCTTTTGACATCCCAGCACCAACATGCAAACCAAGCAACACTGTTCAGCCAACTGTAGTACATAACAATGGATAATATTAAAGCTACATTAAGTAGAATTAGAGTGACTAAATATTATCAATATTAAACCATTTGTTTTGAAAGACATACAATATCAACTGTCACACAACAACAACAAAAACAGTGGAAATTCTACAGCCGACACTGATGTAGAATAGTTAGGGCAATGACTTTAACCAATCCCATTGACTCAAGTCTGGACAAATAAAGAAAACATGGATCCACAACCAGTCATAGTGCTACTCTTCCAATAAGGGTGGAGGAGAGAGTTTAAGATGGAAAATCTCTGTTCCAGGTTGAGCTGGGATTAGAAGCCCTGTCTTGTCATTGCTATGGCAGTGGGCAAGTTCTGAAAGGATGGACAACTGGAAGAAAGAGAGAGAAAAAAGTATTAGAAAAGGTGATACATTGTCTCTATTCACCTCCCTCACAAGTGTACACACAAATAAATACTGACAAATATTAGGATTTGAGAGAGGCTTTCTTTGAAAAAAATAAATCATATACTGTATATCCAGAGTTTATCCATCTCCTTGATCCTCAGACACTGCCCTAAATATGTATGGAGAAAAGCCAGTGTGCAGTATTAGCTGCTTTGGCAATATAAGTTTCTGATCTGTCATGCCAATAAAGCTTATTTTAACTTCATCCGATTCTTAACACCCATCTGTGTTTCAAGGTATTCACTCCGTTTTCACCTGGCATTAACATCCATCCTAAGTGATCGGATCATAAGTGGACAGCTCTAAGTACAGGTGCAAACACTCTCAAGACACATTCAGGATGCATGAGATTGGATTTCAAAATACACATTTGGAGGAGGTTTAGGCCGCATGTGTCCACATTCTAATAGAAGTGAGAACGGCTATGTGACTTTGGCCACATTAAAGACCATCTACTCATACTCATTCAAAGTATTTCTCATGTTACATAAAACTTATTGGGTTTTAAATGTAATAATCAAACTGTCTCGAGCTCTCTGCAGCGCTGTTGCCTTAAAAATAACGTTATTTTTAGTTTAAAAAAACATGTAGGACATTAGAAAACTTACTGCTATTATGTCATCTCCTTCTGTTATTTATTAGTCACACATTACCAGAGCTACACAGCGCTGTCTGAAATTGACGGTGAAATGAGTTGTCAAAGCAGCGGCTGTGAAACCGTTTAATTTCCTATAAGTTCTTCACAGTAAGAGTCCCCCGTTATTTTGGCATATGACTGCTTTTATTATGAAGCAGCAAAATCAGGAAAGGTTGGGTCTTCATCTTCGTCCTCCCGCCCGTCTGTAGATCTCATTATGTCGGCACCCTTTTACAGTATATGGTCGGGACACAGACAGACTGTGGGCAGCGCCTTTACATTTTTCACTTGATTTAAGTGAAAGTAATAACTGACATTATAAACACACACACCCAGCCTATATGCAAAAGGAAATTATGTATGCTTTATTTGCATAAAGACCGAGGAAATGAGATCCACTGAGGACGCATTTGGAGACACATTCTACAGACAGGAAACAAACAAAAGCATTTCCGTGATATGTTTGGCTATTAGTCATTATGTAATGTAAACAAGGAGGTTCTTCAACTGCCACAGACAGTGTCCCTACCCTGGATGGTCCTCGGTATAAACAGCGTAGCTGATCCCAGGACTGTTCCTGCTGAAGGTCCAACGTTGCATCAACAACCACCTGGGCCACAGCAAAGAACCAAAAGAATTTAGTTAAAGCATTAAGCCTAATTTGTAACATGGCATACAGAGTGCAAATAGTGGCACTTTAACATAATGAGAGCAGCTGTAGCACAAGTTTTATTTATAGATAGATATGTGATGGCAACAGGGTTGATTTTAAGGGGTAGACAAAATGAGTAATACAATAGTGAATATGTAGTAGTGAATATCAACTGATTAGGCTCATATTTGTAGAAAAGGTCCGGAGTGCTCAGAGGTTTTTACAAATAATGAAGGTGCCCTTTGGAAGGGAACACAAAATAAGAAAAAGAAGAAAAGGTCTTAAGGCAAAAAGTTAAAAAGCCTTTATTTAGATGGCTTTTTCATAATGAAATTGTTAGTATGTTAAGATTGAACTGAGTAACAACCCATGAGTAGTGGCACAAACACATGAGCGAGTAAACAGGTTTATTTTTGTGGAGACATTTGGTGGTTATACCTTGCATTTGTTACCTGTCATTTGGAGATGTATTTATACTTTGTGGGATCTGATAAACCCTTACCTTCTTCCTGTTAGCCTCTGCTCCTGCGTCATGATACACTGATGTTACACGAGTCTGAGACAGAGAAGAACAGGGCTGTGTCAGGATTGTTAGCTACTGGAAGACTGTGCTTAGATTGAAAGCAGTGTTGTAGTAACAAAATACAACTGGCATAAAATGAATCTGCTGTCATACGTTATGCAACCACACTCCAGGCAAAATACAGGTAAACTATGAGACTAGCGGCCTACTTTTAATGGCACACTGACCAGACTGAGGCCCTATCCACACGGAAACGTATTTCGATGCAAATGCACATCTTTTGCATCGTTTGGGCCGACTGTCCACACGAATCCTGTAAACACGCTGCCCGTAAACGCACTTTTTTGAAACCTGGTCTCAGGGTGAATAAAAAAAAAGCCGGCTCACGTTTGGCTTTATGTGTACGGCGAAACCGCGTATGTGCGTATCGATGATGTCATCCCCACACACCTCGGACTCAAAGCTCCGCCTTCAACCCAGCTGACGGCTATTATAGCAGGGAGCAATGCTGTTTATAAAGTGGAAGCATACATATACACTATGAAGTGGAAGTAGAGAACTTATCAACTAGCTAGCTAATCTGTCTGCTCATCAACTCCTTGAACGGATTATAGTAACTTTTAGCACCGCTTATTGTAGAAAGGCTACTGCAAGAAAAACGTGTAGCTAGATTATCAAAAAGACATCAGATCATTGATGTTTGTTTGACTGCCGATGTTAGCTAGCAGAGCTAGCGTTAGCGCGCTAGCTAGCTAACGCTAGCTCTGCTAGCTTCAATCATGTCCGATAGAATGTAAACAAAGTTTACATTCTTTTTCTAGGTGGCCTTTATATAACGAGCAGTGGTGTAAGTTATTAAAGTCTAGTCCATGTATGTGTTAAGCTAAGAGAACTAGCTAACAGTCATATTATGAAAGGAAGTCACTGAAGGCTGCTCTTCTTCGTTCCGTTAATTTCTGTAGCAATAACAGCGCCGCCTACAGGCCTGGCATATGAAGTACCGTGTTGAGTCATTTACATATGGATTCATGTGGACATGAATTTTCTTGAACCGAATCCAGGGTTAGACGGATGCGTTTTCATCCTAACGTCTTCGTCTGGATGGGGCCTGAGGCACAAAGTCTAAACAGAGTGTAAACAAACTGTGAAAAGGAGAGAGGAGACCGAACAAGAAGCCGCCTGACAAGCATAAATCTCGGACTACCTTTTAGTTGTTCTTCGCAAAATAAAAGGCTGCAAGACATACGGTCAGGGCTCGAGAGTGCGACCATTTTGGTCGCACATGCGCCCAAATTTTGTAAGGGTGCGACTAACATTTTTCCTAGGTTGCACCGGTGCACCTCCGCGCAGCCTCGCCGCACCTCCGCGCAGCCCCGCCGCACCTCCGCGCAGCCCCGCCCCCATTCACACACACGTCCACCGTGCAACACGAGAGACACGGCATCGGTTTACACTGCGACATTTGTCTACAGTTTTAATTGTTATTAACACAGCTGTATATCGTTAAGCATGAGAGGGGAACCTGTATTTGTAGCAGTGTTTCCGCTGCTAACTGTGTTACTGCGGCCGCCGCACGGCGGAAAACACAGACGAAGTTATTGAATGCAACTATGACGTGTGTAACGCCGCTGACCCGCCAAAGCATTCGACCCGTTCATAGTGAGTCAGCCGTCACTCTGTGAGTAGCATACGCTTCAGTCTCTCTCTCTCTCTCTCTCTCTCTCTCTCTCTCTCTCTCTCTCTCCTTTATTTTGATAGGAAAGCTGAAGACATGAAAGGGGAGAGAGAGGGGGAATGACATGCAGTAAAGGGCCGCAGGTCGGAGTCGAACCTGGCCCGCTGCGTCGAGGAGTGAACCTCTATATATACCACCTGAGCTATCCGGGCGCCCTCTTTCTCTTTTAATCTGTTATTGTTGATAACAAGTGAAGGAGCTTTCTCAGAGATATATATATTTTAAATGTATCCTAGGCTATTTAATTCAGATAATTTTCATTTACATGTGTTGCAGCTGTATATTTTCAAACTGAGAAGTAAACCCTGTCTTTTGTTTGGAGAATTTTGATTTTTTTTTTGGGGGGAATTTTGATGCTAGGGAGTGTGGCAAGCTGGTACTGTCATTGGTTTAGGAAAGGCTAAAGGGGAAGAAGGCCAAATTACAGGTGTTGTCCATCTGAGGGGCAGAGGACAGCAGGTGGGGGGGGGGGGGGGGGGGCTATAAGACTTTGAGCCATGAAATGTTAGATCTCAGTTCAGGGAAGCACTTTGATCTATTTTGAAATGTTTTACTTAAAGGTATAGTGGTCGCTGACAGGTCAGCGAGCAGACGGCCATAGACAGTATATAAAAGTTTCCGACCGCGGCGCTGCCTCCCCGCTCTCGGCGATAGCTTGTTTGTTGGCCTGTAGCATGCTAAAGTTAGCTATAGAGATGCTTGTCCTAAATAGATTTCCATTTACCGGTGGCGAGTCTGACATAGTGGAAAAAGTGCAAATCTTCTTTTGGAAAGTAGGCTTGTAGAGCCATGCCGACAGCAACTTGTAAACAGATCGTGCACGAGGAGAACTAGGCTAGTGCATGCTCTCTCGTGCACATGTTTAATAGGCGTTCCCTCTTGGGAGCAGGTAGGGTGTTGAGCATGTGCATTTTTTCAACAAGTGGAGAGGGCAGTTCTTTTCTAAAATTCAGGAAAATCCACCATTATACCTTTTGAAATGTTTTAGTTTGGCAGCTCAGTGAAGCACTTCAAACTTTTTTTGTTAATATTTTTATTTTTATATGCAGTATGATTGTGTTTCAAGTAAAAAGTATTTACCTACACGTTATTCTTGTTTAAAATCATTTACATAATATAAATGAATGTATATGGAGCGTGATAAAAAGGTAACCTTGAAATTGTGGCGTTAACGGCGCCGCGAGGAAACATTTGGGTGCACCTAAATTGTGTGCTGGTGCACCTAAATAAAAAAGTTAGGCGCACCAGTGCAACCAAGGCAAAAAGTTAGTGTGGAGCCCTGCATACGGTGAGCTGGTTATGACAGTAATAGCTGGCTTGCTATGTCTTGTGTGGTGTTGTTGTTCTCATTCATTTTTGCGACGCCACTGTCGCACTAAATGCTTGCTCTTGGGGGAATTACTGGAATTGTTGTGTCTTTGTAAATTATAGTGTGGTCTAGACCTACTCTATCTGAATAGACCACACATTGTAAATTTCATGTATATCGGATGATTTTTTTCATATGAGGCTGATTTTCTGTTGCCAGCATATTGACTAATATTGACAGGTAGATGTCCTCAGGCCTGGACCCTTGTCAATCACGATAAACTTCCTGCAGATTGGACAATGAACACTCAAGTTACAACAACTTGTTTCATGGTGAAATGCTTAAAATGGCTGCCATGTATGGGATTATTTTTGTGCCTTTAATTCCAAGCAAAACTTTTCAAGTATCAAACAAAAAACACTAACTCAAGCAAAAAAAGTTGTCACCTCAAAGGTAAAACTTGCAAACAAAACATTTGTGTAGTCGTAAACTATTGGTCTTTTATTTGTTTGATATTTTGTCCTTTTGTCTACAGTTCCCTCTGCTTCTTTCTCAATGATCAGTCTTTTGCTCTCTCCATCACGTTTGCAGTTTTGCTCCCAGCTTTCTCGTTTGCGCTCCCAAAGTCTTTGTTTGCAATTCTGACACAAACTTCTCGCGTGGGCGGGTCTTACAGGGGTGCGTCCCCATTGGCTAATGAGTTTTTGGAGTATTTTTGAGTGACAGCTCAGTGCCTGCCTGCTGGTTCAGCGCAGCTAACGTTAGAGATTTTGGAAGACACACAAACCACTCTACACATCGGATTCCTACAAGATTAATAAAGTGTAAGTATTGATCATATATATTGTCTGTGATCTATGTTGCAAGCATGGTTACTAGACGTTTGTTGTTTCGTTACTAGCTAGCTAGTAAAGCTGTGTAAGTTAGCATTTAACCTTAGCTAACTGCTAATGTTATCTAAAACAAATGCTAGCCAGGCCAAGTAGCTAACTTTGGCTTACTGTAGCTACATTACTGAGCTAATTTGCTATGGGAATCATGAAGGCTTAGTGCCTTACTTACTCAATGGAGCTGTATTAATTATCGTCTTCTCTCTGTAGATCAGTGAAACAGAGCTACGATGCTGTCCCAGGTAGGTCAGTAACATAGCTATATGGTCTATTATGACAAATTATTATCCAGCTAGGGCATTGGTTAAGTTGTACAATGTAGAAGCTGTGAATATAATGTATTCTATCTAGAGGTTGACACATACATTAGATAATGTTCCATCTGTACACACTGTTCCTTCTTTTATTGCACTGCTGCAAGATGGCAAATAATTGACATTTATGTATATTTTAACGCTGTAAATTTCAACAATATTTAGAATTAATGTTTTTAGAATTAATTGTTACTACTGTCCAAACTATGTACTTTAATTAACACACCAGGCCCTTGACAAATACTTTGCTTAGTGATCATTATTGTTGCTCAGGTCCTGGTGGCTCAGGTCCTGCTGACTGCCCCGGACCACCTTGGCAGATTACCCAAGGGAAAAGCAGATGGATCATTTGAGTATATTCAACATGAAGCCATATTCTACTTTACACATAGATAGTGTGATCAATAATATTGCAGAAATAAGTGTTCCAGTAGTGATTATGAAAGCTAGAAACATTTTCCTAGAATGCAAAGGATTTATTAAAATGATTTATTACTGAGCTAAATTCATTTTATCATCTAATAAGGTACTTCAAGCTTTACAATAAGAAGTCAAGGAAGTGAAGGACTACAGCCACATCCCAGCCCTGTACAGGGCTGTCCTGCAGAAAAGGCTGCGGTCCAGACTGGAGCGGTGGGCCATCAGTGAGCTCAGGAGACCAGATGATCCCAGGCGTCCAGGAGTTGTGTGTGATATTCCTGCACCACCCTCAGAAGTGTTGTTGCAGACACAAGTCAGCAGAGAAATACAGCTTGCCTTAGGTGAAACTGAATATGTGAAATATTTACATAACCCAATTACTCAGTATGTTTGTGTATTGTTGGTGAAGAAAAACTGATCCTGACCTGTGATGTACTGCAAATAATGACTGACACTGAGTTCCAGCGTCTTCTACCACCGGGGCCCCAGCTAAATGCGTTCAAATATCCGTTATATTTGTGAAGTTTTATATTGGACAAAAAAATAAAGCATTATAATAGTCTCAACCTTATTTCCTGTATTATATAATGAACCAAACAGACAAGGGTGAATGTAAAGTTTTTTATTGGGACTTTAGCTTCATCACCGTATCCCCCAGAGTTAGATAAGTCCATACATACCCTTCTCATCCCTTTGCGTGTATTAACTCTGTCTGACGCACCCACCGCTAGCCTAGCTTAGCCCAAATCCTGGAGTAGTGATGACGAACTGACCGAAGAGCCAGTTGTTAACCCGATTCGTGTCAGTGAGCCGGGAGAATCGAGTGCCATACGTCAATGAACCGACTCACTCCTGTTTTTTTACCTCATTAGCACCTCCACTGGAGTGGTGGTAGAATCAATCAGGAAATGGGCTACCTCGAGCAGCACGATTCATTAGACCGAAAGAGTTGTTAACAGAGTTGTAGAGACCGCGCACCAGGCTACTGACCGAGACGAATAACCATTAACAACCGCTCAAGTCTATAATCAAACGGGTGTCTAGGTTCTCGGCAAGTTTGAGTTATTAACCGATCCCAGAAACCTTTATTTCTCGTGCATCTTACATGATTGTGTACATAGAAATTCACAAATTATCGATGGGGAGTACATCACATACAAATACACGTCATGTTATCTTGGTAGTTATGTTGTTAAATGTTAAAGAAATTAATATTGCAGCCTGTCACGAGGAGACCATGCACCAGGCTGAAAGAGACCGTAACCGTGCCTAATGCACGAGTCTATGTAATCAAACGGGTGTCTCGATTCTCGGCAAGTTTGAGTTATTAACCGATCCCAGAAACCTTTATGTCTCATGCATCTTAGATGATTTGTGTAGGCTACATAGAAATTCATAGGCATTACCGATATCACATACAAATAAATACACATCATGTTATCTTGGTAGTACAATCAAACGGGTGTCTCTGTTCTCGGCAAGTTTGAGTTCTCAACCGATCCCTTTGCCTTTGTGTCTCGTCTTGCCCTGCGTCTCATGTGACCTTGTTATTTGTACACACTGTCACTATACAAATCACAACATGTAAATAGGAAAATGTTGGCGTTATTTTGTCACTTATTGGGAGCAGTAGGCTAGATGGAACCGGTTACCTCCAGGCTGTTTGAAGCCTTTGCACACGTAGTGTTTCATCCATAGAGAGACCGAAGGCTCCTCTCCCTCTGCTGTGGCAACGTCCTCCTGGTTGGTCTGCCTGCTGCCTGGTGTGAGCTGTGATAGAAAATTATAACAAAGTTCCTTACACTAATCAAATGGTAACAAAGTTCTTATTGATAACTACGGCTTTTAAGCTTGGGTGATTTACAATTAAAATAACTTGCTTTTAAGTAGCCATTAGCAAATGTGTAGGCTTTAAAAACACTATGAACACTTTCCTTATGCTGACCTGCTTGCAAATGCAACAGAAGACCTGTATTATAGTTAGGATAGCCAGTCTTTGTCATAACTAGGAAAGTACAGATGGACATTCTGTCATTCTTGTTCTTGTCTTGTAATGTCATCCTCTTGGCTGTAAATGTAGCTATCATTACTGAGTTTGTTGTTATGCTATGCTATAAAAAAGCACATAACTATAAATATGAACCAGTTAAGCAGTGCTAACACTGCATATGCACTATATGTGTCAATCTCTAGATATAATACATTATATTCACAGCTTCTACATTGTACAACTTAACCAATACCCTAGCATTGTGTATTATCAGACCAATAGCAACCACAACAATTTGTAGTTAGCTGGATAATAATTTGTCATAATAGACCATATGGCTACGTTATTGACCTACCTAGGACAGCATCGTAGCTCTGCTCGGGTCCTGCACGTCACATGTTTCATTGTTCTACAGAGAGAAGACAATACTTAATACAGCTCCTTTGAGTAAGGCCTCACTAAGCCTACATGATTCCCATAGCAAATTAGCTCAGTAACATAGCTACAGTAAGCCAAAGTTAGCTAATTGGCTAGCATTTGTTTTAGATAATGTTAGCAGTTAGCTAACGTTAAATGCTAACTTACACAGCTTTACTAGCTAGCTTGTAACGTAACACAACGAAACAACAAACATCTAGTAACCATGCTTGTAACGTTGATCACAGACAATATACTTACACTTTATTAATCTTGTAGGAATCCGATGTGTAGAGTGGTTTGTGTCCTCCAAAATGTCTGTTAGCTGCATTGAACCGGCAGGCAGGCACTGAGCTGGCACTCAAAAATACTCCAAAAACTCATTAGCCAATGGGGACGCACCCCTGTAAGACCCACCCACGCGAGACGTTTGTGTCAGAATTGCAAACAAATGACGTTTTTCCATTACATGGTATCTGCTCGACTCGCCTTTTTTGGTTTTCCATTACGGAAAAAGTCCCTGGTATCTGCTAACAGGTACTTTTTTTTAGTATCACCTCCATCGAGGTTCCAAGCAAGCTGAGCCGATACCAAAAGGTGACGTGAAAGCGACAGACGGGGGGTGTCCGGAACAAACCCATCCATCTAACGTTCTTTCCGGAAAAAAAACAGGCACGCCGCGGCCGCACACACTTGTTTGGGCTTACGAGCCGCGTAGCTAGTAGGCTCGTCACGGCGATTAGCTTCGGAGTAGTGACTCTACAGTCAGTGAGAGAAAGTGTCTCCCCTGTTGTTTCTGACCACGGTGGGAAACCTGGAGCAGGAAAAGTTAAACCTCTCCTTAATTTTACGTTGTTTATGGAGAAGCACAACCAGGAAATGAGTCGGGGGAAACCATAGTCGCTATGACGACCAGCCACGCTCGCCTCAGGCATGAGGCAGTACTATCTGCAATGGAAAATCGAAGTAACAATGTTACATTGTGTGACAGATTATTAGCTCCAAGTGTAAATGTTAGTGTGAAATTGAACACTACGTATATGCCAATGTTGTTTTCAATAAAAAAAACATTTGCACAAAGCAAGTCGATCCACTTTTCCATGTTAAGAGCATTAACATGAGAAAATATAATAGGACAAACTATCAAATCATATGATCAATCATGTGATATCAAATCATAACAGGAGTTATCTCGAGACACTTTACAAATAGAGTAGGTCTAACCCACACTCTATAATTTACAAAGACGCAACAATTCTAGTAATTTCCTCGAGCTTTTTTGTGGAGCTGGTCGGCTTTATTAGCTTTGTAGCAACTTATTTGGCAATGGTTTTAATGTAACGGACGTTCATTATTATAAAACGTTACGCACTAAAGCACTTAAGCTTTAACTCTAGGAGGAGTTCGTTAAAGTACAGTGCCTTGTCTATAAGGCTGACTTCCTGTTGCCAGCAGGTGGCGCTATGACTATTATTCAATATTGGCAATTTGGCATGTAGATGTCCTCATGCTTTGACTCTTATGAATTGGGAGACATTTCGCACAGACTGGACAATGTACACTTGAGTTACAGCAACTTAACTTTTTTTTGTTGGCAAAATGCTCAAAATGGATGCCACACCATGGTCACGCCTTTTGATGAAAACTCAAGTTTTTAATATATTTTCATCTTTCTGCATTTCTTTTTAAGAGATTATTTTTTGGCCATTTTTTTAGGCCTTTATTTAGCAGGACAGCTGAAGATGTGAAAGGGGAGAGAGAGAGGGAATGACATGCAGCAAACTACTGGACTGAGCCTTTGCACATGGGGCGCACGCTCTACAAGGTGAGCTATCCGGTAGCCCCATAACTTTTATCTTTAATGTCTTTAGTATATGCTACAAATACACACGGGACTGGTGCATGATGATTATTACTAAAGCCTGACTGAACACTCTCTCGTCCCAGACGACAGCTAGCTAGCTAGCAGCTAACAGGGTAGATGAATGTTGAAAATGCATCTTCTTGTCATGTAAGGGCCCTGTTCATGTTACACAGACATTTGAATTGCATTTTGTGTCCTGTTAAGATACACAAAGGCACTATTTAGCTTATGCCCCCATAACTGCCGTTTAGCTAAGTGGGAGCGGTGGGCATTAGCTGCAGCAGCTCCGTCTATGTAGCTGCTGTTGTGCTAATTTGCTATAGACAGGTCTGGCATAGTTATATTTAGCAAGATTAACGTAAAAATTGGCCGGAGTTCTCCTTTAACATGTCACATATGTGTACCAATTTTCTTAAGTATACATGAAAGATTGTGCAGGGACAAATGTTTCGAAGTTTTATACAAGGCGCTAGTTAGCCATTTCTGCATGCCTATTTACAAAACCCTAAAAATGTTTCACTAGTCCTGATGCGTACCAAAATTTGGTGAGTTTTCAAGCATTTTAAGCCCCTCAAAACAATGATTAATTTGGCAGAAAAATTATAAACGGAGCAAATCCAATTCCAATAGGGCCTTCGCCAACCGATGTTGGTGATTGGGCCTTAACTAAGAAAATTGCATTTGCTTAGTGCTGGCACGGCGCCTGCAGGAAAATACAGCCCAAATGTTTGTGAGCTGTTTTTAAAGGTCCCATATTATTTTCAGGGGGATACCCTTACTGATACTGTATTTTGGATTTCTACTAGAACATGTTTGCATGGTTTAATGTTAAAACGAACATTATTTTTTCTCATACTGTCTGTCTGAATATACCTGTATGTCTGTCTCAAATTCTCCATTTTAGCGCCTGTCTCTTCTGCTCTCTGCGTCTCTGCTCCGTCATTGCAGACTGTAACGGTATTGCAGCTGCACTTTGTATCTATATACTATAGTTGTGTAATCACAACTGTACAGAAGTCCTGATGGCTCGTTTAAAAGCACCGTTTCAGAAAACGGGCTGGTTTCATTTCTCTGTGGACTGAGCATTTTGAAACTTTCACAGTCTTTATATAGCACCTCGATCTGCTTTATAATATAAAAAAAGACACAAAGATTTAAAATTCAACGCCTTCTGTAGGAACCAATAACACCAGACGTATGCATTATTCTAAGGTATATTTATTCTCTCATGTCTATGCAGATCTTTCTTTCTTTGCGAGCACAAACATATACCTGTGCCAGGGATGTGCTGCGGCCTCTTTTTGTCTCAGTTGGAAGCCCGCCCCTTCCTCCTTGGCTGGAGGAACACTTGTAGCAGCTCCACCGCTGTTGCACCTCTGAACTAAAGCCCCACCCAGAGTCCGTCTGCTGCAGGCACTGGAAGTGGTACAGGTGACCACAGCTGACAAGACACACACATAAATACCTTAGCAGCTGTAAATATGTCTTTTTTTTATTTTTATTAGGGCCGCAAAATTAACACAATAACAAGTTAACACAAATTCCTTTTAATGCGACTCATTGTTTTGACGTGTGATTAACGCATTGTGCGATTTGGGCCTTGGGCCATAGTTTGGGAAATCAGGATGTGATGCAGCAGAAACGCTTTTTCCTAAAGACTTACGTGGAAAAAAGACATCTGTGAATCAGTAGATACATTTTTTTTACCGTCACAACCAGCGCAAAATGACTCATTCGCTATAAGAATTTGATCCATTTGGACCAATAACATTTGTAAAGTCTAGAATAGACCGCACAATGAGGAAGCAGTGCAGATCATCTGGGTAATTCTAGGCTCCATAAAGGCTTAATGCGCTACTCCCTCTCTCTCCAAGATCCTTGAGAAGGTAGTCGCTAATCAGTAGGGTTGGGTATCGTTTGGTTTTTTTCCGATACCGGTGCTAAATCGGTACTTTTAAAACAGTGCCGGTGCCTGAACCAATACTTTTTAAGAAAGTTTAAAAAAAAAGAAGAATAAACAAGAAGGATAGGCCTACTAAACAACAGTTGGTGACATTTAAGAACACATTCTTTATTACTAAGGCCATATGGTCAAAATTAAATGATAATAAACTATTAATAAATTAATAGTAATGTAATAACTATAACTTATAATACACAATAACTTATTTCACCAGTAAATTGCTGTTGAACGACAAAAACAACAACCAGATGGGAAAAGGGTATTTTACAATAACTTTGAATGCACCGCGAGGCTGTAGGTTACCAGTTTCAGTGAATGCACCATCTGTGTTTTTCCGACGTCGGCATCTGCTGCGCTGCAAAGCAGACTGTTGCGTCCCGGTGTTGATATACAGTCACACTTTACACTGTTTAACTTTACCTACGAGTTTCGGTACCCAACCCTACTAATCAGTTATGTGACTTTCTACATAGCCATAGTTTATTTGAGGATTTTCAGTCAGGATTTAGAATGCAAAATTACTAACAACCTTCTAACAGCTTCAGACAAAGGACTTGTCTCTGTACTTGTCTTACTAGATTTAAGTGCTGCAATCGAGACTGGAACATTTAGTTGGCATTAAAGGAATCGCACTAAGCTGGTTTAAGTCCTATTTATCTGATCGATCTTATTATCTGATTAGATTAGATAAAGGTCCCATGGACCTTTATCTAATCTAATCTAATCTATATAGCGCTTTTCTAGTCTTAACGACTACGCAAAGCGCTTTTACATAGTACATTCACACACATTCATACACTGTGGCCGAGGCTGCCGTACGAGGTGCCACCTGCTCATCAGATAAACATTCACACATTTACACTCCGATCCACAGCATAGGGAACAACTCGGGGTTCAGTGTCTTGCCCAAGGACACTTCGGCATGGGACTGCAGGGCCAGGCATCGAACCACCAACAGTAAATTGCTGTTGAACGACAAAAACAACAACCAGATGGGAAAAGGGTATTTTACAATAACTTTGAATGCACCGCGAGGCTGTAGGTTACCAGTTTCAGTGAATGCACCATCTGTGTTTTTCCGACGTCGGCATCTGCTGCGCTGCAAAGCAGACTGTTGCGTCCCGGTGTTGATATACAGTCACACTTTACACTGTTTAACTTTACCTACGAGTTTCGGTACCCAACCCTACTAATCAGTTATGTGACTTTCTACATAGCCATAGTTTATTTGAGGATTTGAGGATTTTCAGTCAGGATTTAGAATGCAAAATTACTAACAACCTTCTAACAGCTTCAGACAAAGGACTTGTCTCTGTACTTGTCTTACTAGATTTAAGTGCTGCAATCAAGACTGGAACATTTAGTTGGCATTAAAGGAATCGCACTAAGCTGGTTTAAGTCCTATTTATCTGATCGATCTTATTATCTGATTAGATTAGATAAAGGTCCCATGGACCATGGACCTTTATCTAATCTAATATAGTAATCTAATCTATATAGCGCTTTTCTAGTCTTAACGACTACGCAAAGCGCTTTTACATAGTACATTCACACACATTCATACACTGTGGCCGAGGCTGCCGTACGAGGTGCCACCTGCTCATCAGATAAACATTCGTCAGCGAGCGTCACCGGCCACCAGACGACCACGGATAAGCGGACGACGATGGATGGATGGATGGATGGACAACCCCAAATCAGACAAAGTTGGGACAGTATGGAAAACACAAATAAAAAAAGAAAGTAGTGATTTCTAAATGTACTTTGACTTGTATTCCATTGCAGACAATACAACAGCACATCATTTAATGTGTTCCTCATGATTTTTATTGTTTTTCTTTCTTCAAAAAAACAAAATTCCTATTTTGGTTCTTGCAACACATTTCAAAAAAAGTTGGAACAGTAAAGCATTTACCACTTTGTAATGTTGCCATTCCTTTTCACAACCCTTAAAAGACGTTTAGGGACTGAAGACTCCAAGTGATGAAGTGTTTCAGGTGTAATTTTGTTCCATTCTTGCTGCAAACAAGTCTTAAGGTGGGCAACAGTACGGGGTCTTCGTTGTCGCATTTTGCGCTTCAAAATGCGCCACACATTCTCTATTGGAGACAGGTCGGGACTGCAGGCAGGCCAGTCAAGTACCTGTATCCTCTTCCTCCGCAGCCAGGACTTTGTAATGTGTGCAGAATGTGGTTTTGCAGTATCTTGTTGAAATTTGCATGGTCGTCCCTGGAAAAGATGTCTTCTTGAAAGCAGCATATTGTGCTCCAAAATCTCTATGTACTTTTCAGCATTAATGGTGCCATCACAGAAGTGCAAGTTACCTTTGCCAAGGGCACTGACACAACCCCATACCATGACAGACCCTGGCTTTTGGACTTGTTGCTGGTAACAGTCTGGATGATCCTTTTCTTCTTTGGTCCGGAGCACACGGCGTCCATTTCTCCCAAAAAATACCTGAAATACTGATTCATCTGACCACAGTACACGTTTCCACTGTGTGATGGTCCATCCCAGATGCCTCCGAGCCCAGAGAAGTCAACGGCGCTTCTGGACACTGTTAACATAGGGCTTCCTTTTGGCACAGTACAGTTTTAACTGGCATTTGTGGTTGTAACTACGTATTGTGGTACTTGACAAAGGTTCGCCAAAGTAGTCCTGAGCCCATGTGGTGATATTGCTTATAGATGACGATTCTTGATGCAGTGCCACCTAAGGGCTCGGAGATCACGGTTGTTCAGTTTAGGCTTGCGCCCTTGTCCTTTACGCACTGAAATTCCTCCTCATTCCTTGAATCTTTTAATTATGTTATGCACTGTTGAAGGTGAAATAAGCAAATGTCTTTCTATCTTTCTTTGAGGAACATTGTTTTTAAACATTTCAATAATTTTCTCACGTATTTGTTGGCAAACTGGCGATACTCGGCCCATCTTTGCTCCTAAAGGACTAGACCTTTCTTGGATGCTGCTTTTGTACCAAATCATAATTACAATCACCTGTTGACATCACCTGTTTCAAATGACATCATTATTTAACCAATTTACCTGATTACTAGCCCTAAATTGCTCCTGTCCCAACCTTTTTTGGAATGTGTTGCACGTCTGAATGACAGGAAAGGATGTATATTTACAAATGAAATTAAGTTGACCAGACAAAACATGAAATATTTTGTGTTCACATTGTCTGCAATGAAATACAAGTCAAAGTACATTTAGAAATCACTACTTTCTTTTTTTATTTGTGTTTTCCATACTGTCCCAACTGTTTCTGATTTGGGGTTGTATATGCTTCCTCTAGGCAATATTATTAAGAAACACTCAATTAACTTTCACTGTTATGTGGATGACACTCAACTATACCTATCAATCAAGCCAGACAAAACCAGTCAGTCAGCTAAAATTCAAGCATGCATTAAAGATATAAAATCCTGGATGACCTATAATTTTCTGATGTTAAACTCAGACAAAACCGAGATTATTGTGCTGGGCACCTCCGAACCTCATTATCTAAAGATATACAGGGCTTAAAGTATTCCGGCACCGTGCCGGATCTCCGGCATGTGGCCGTGAGGAAAAAAAAAAAATGCAAAACTTGCATGCAGTTTAATATTTGAGTCAATTGATTTCACCTACCAATCATATGACAGGAATGCAGCTCTAACTAACGCAGCGCTTAAGGTACTCGGGCCTGGTGCTGGATTTCTGGAGTATGACTATTTTAGAAAAATTAAATAAATTAAAAAGGAAGAGACTGTACGGCAGCAGCGGTAAGAAAGTGCTTGCTAGTCACAAAGCTTCGGTCAGTGCACTCTGTCATACGAGTACGTACCGCTACCGCTGCGACTTCACTGACCGACCGTGTTTGTGATACAAACAATAAGTGTGTGTACGTTCATAGACTTGTCATTAACGATGGCCACTGTGTAAAAGCTATCTGAAGCCCAAACTACCTTGACAAAGCGGTCTGTTTGGAATCAGCATAGCAGTTATTAAACATAACGACCTTGTCCCAGAGTTTAGACGTCTAGTTATATGAAAAGCTAAACAATGCAAAGTTTTTAATAAATGAAGCAACATGGACAAAATCATGAATGTACTAATTCGCTTTTTTGATGATGACTTGGCCAAAGTAACAACCCAACATCTAGAAAGTTTTGTTTTCACAATGACTCATTGTAGGATTAAACTGTGCAATTAAATGGCGATTAATCTTGAGTTAACTATGGACAATCATGCGATTAATCACAATTAAATATTTTAATCGATTGACAGCGCTAGCTTTTATAAGACATATGGTTTAGAAAAAACTGTGCAGAAGCTTATGGCTTTCTTTATGCCACTTTAGGTTAATTTTAGGAAAGAAACAAAACACACAAATAACACTATTTAACTGGCAGTGGTTTCCAATACAAGCAGCGTAATTATTAGTGATGTCCAAATGAAGCTTCATGAACCATTTTTTTATTTTTATTTTCTGAACCACTAGACGGCGCTCTCTGTTCACTGAAATTATCATTCCTTGAGCCGAACTTTTGCGTACTATTATTATATTATTACAAACAGAAGCCGTTTGTCTCTTAACTGTTATCCCAGGAACTAAACAGCTCCAGTGTGTGTTACCTGAACACAATGATCTCCTCAGCTGAGTCGTGCCTCCTCTTGTACTGCTGGAGGCAGATGTTACAGTGGTCTTGTCGTGGGTGGAGTCCCCTTGTGACAGCAGCACGCAGGTGAGCCAGGGACCAGTGGAGGTCATGGTTCAACAGACTGGTGGTTGTTTCAAGTAAAGTCTAAAACCAAAAAAGACTGCATTATTAAAGGCCAATATGTATTTTTTTACCATGTTTATTACAAATATATTCACATATGCAATACAAGAGTTGGAAATATAGACGCATAGGGAAAGAAATTTCAATTACATTTTATTTATTGTATCAAATAACAAGAGTTATCTCAAGACACTTTACAGATAGAGTAGGTCTAGACCACACTATAATTTACAAAGACCCAACAATTCCAGTAATTCCCTCAAGAGCAAGCATTTAGTGCGACAGTGGCGAGGAAAAACTTTGTTTTAGGCAGAAACCTTGAATGGTGAGCAAAACTTTTAGGGAGAAACCTCGGACAGACCCAGGCTCTTGGTAGGCAGTGTCTGACGGTGCCGGTTGGGGGTGTGATGAACAGTGACAATTATAGTCACAATAAAGATAATGGAACTATGACTAGAAATAGTAGTAGTAGTATACCGCTGTATAAACCAACAGCAATATAAACCAGCCTTAAATAGCATCAGACAACATTAATAGCTTAGATGGAGTTGCGTATTGACAAACCATGTCATGTCATTAGTGAGGGTGTAGTCTCGCTTTGCCAGACCATCCTCGCGGCGCTGCAGAGGAGGGTCTGGCGAGTCCCCACAGCATTCCGGGATGGGAGAAAAACATGATCTGGTTTATTGGCATTTCTTTAAACCAATCACAATTGTCTTGGGCAGCGCTAAGTGCCGTATGGAGCAACAGCGCCTCTGCAAAATAGCCTCGGGAAGGAACTTGTGTTGATGAAACATGTATGTTCAAAAGTTGTTTGACGTGCAACAGAAACCTCAGATTGGACAGTTGGATAGTTTAGCTAGCTGTCTCAATTTACCTTAGCCTAGAAATCTAGACGCACCCTAGCGGCAGCAAATTAATTTGCAGCTAGGGGGGTCTAGGCACTCTCCGTTGGCTTGCGAGCTGGAAAAACCAAACTCTGGTCCGGCCAATCACATCGTGTATAGAGTCGGTGGGCGGGCTTATGGCTGCTGCTGCTGGCGAACAGTGGTCTTCTGGAAGACTTGGACTTAAGAGAAGAACGGCACTGAAGTCATAATTAAAAAAGGAAGATGTGTTCGGAGTTTTACCGACCGGATACGGCAAAAGTTGAATCTATCAACTAGCTCCACCACCTTCTTCATTGCTCTGCCTGGTTGTAGCGCTATCCTATTGCGTGCAGAGGGAATTTGAAAGACAACCATTTAACCCTCCCCTCGGATTGAGCTCTGTCAATGGGGAGTTGACAGAGCTCAACATCTTGATGTGGGTCTGGCTTGTCAGGCTAGATTTACCTTGCAGAGACCTGAGAAAACATTAACCATTGTCCTCATAAATTGACCGGAGGTCAAAATGTCAACAATGGATATCCGGCCTATAGACTAGTGAGGGTGTGACAGCTTACAGCCCTATTATCTGAATTGTGGTTCAGGCGCTGCTCTGTTGTTTACTTAACATACACACAGTGCTTTACCTGTTCATAGTTAAAAGTGTCCAGCATACCCAGAATAAGGCCTTGGATCTCTGCCAGCTTTCCTTTCCCATAGACTGGGTCCTGATAGACACAAGCATGCAAACAGCATTACATGTCATGAGTACACAATATACAGCATATTAGTATCCATTTATTAAATCACAGATTACAGCCCTTCTATCCACATTAATGGTCTCTCTTCAAGGTTAAGTAACAAACATTCAACACTTTGTCATTAGGGTTCAAACCCTGAAAGGATAGAGACTGGAGACTGGAAAATTGGCCAAAAAACTGTAAATGATGTGCAAATACTACAAGATATAGCCATCCACCAGGCTCCATTTAAATAAACAGTAGTTTTATCATCGTAAAACACACTTCATACAAAGTCAACAGAAACAAAATAAACCGTCTTTGTTCATCTTGCCACTGATCCAACAATCACCACTCTGGTTTGGTTGATATGAACCCTTAATTCACCTATTTATATGTAAAAATATGCCGCCTCTATACAGGCTAAACATATTGTTTATTTAAATGGAGTCTGGTGATTTTGGTGAAGGCAATTTCAAAGGATCTTACTCCTTAACAAAAAGGACTATCTCTGTAGGGATCCGTTCCATAATGTTGTCAGACACTTAGAATATTAATCTGAGCCTTTCAGTGGCAAAAAACAGCACTTTTAGTGGACGGAAATTGATGGTGCACCAATGACCTCAGTGGTTACATTGCAACCTGAAATGCCAACTGCAGCGTTCTCGATCAATATTGGACTCATTTAAAAAAAAAAAAAAAATGTTTTCCCATTATTGGACTAAAAAAACATGGGAAAATAGGGTCCAGGTTGAAAAAAAAAAGTTTTCCTTTAAAATAGGGAAGATTAAAAAGGCAGCACAAAACACACATACACACCTGCAGTATTCTTTGGATGATGGCAGGCAGAGAAATAAAGCCGCTCATACTGTTGAGAACCTTCATCGTCAGCTCCTTTAGCACTGAGACATACACAAATCTAATTAATTATCATCTTCATCAACAGCATCACCATCACTGTCATACTGTTTTAGATGGTGAAGAAATAAACAAAGGTGCTCAATGGCTGCATAAAGCACAATCACATCATACATATGAATGTATGTTATTTATGTACTGTACAAGCTCGATAGTTGTAGATGGTGTGTCCTGTTGTTTTTTATGTGTTAATGAAATTCTTGTTATTGTGTATGTTTATGTTTGGGCGAAGAGTAGCTGATGTTTTGCGTCAACTAATGGATATCCTAATAAATACGGACTCTCTGTTCTACTGTTCAATATGGAAGATGTAAATTGAATAAATAAAAAACAAATCAAACAAAGAAATAACCTGAAATACATAATACATTGCTGTATTTCCTTTGCGTGAATGCACTCACTGTGTCATACTTCAATGAATAACATATGCTAATAGAACAATAATTTACTTTTTATGTCTGTAATAGGAATAGAATTTTTCAATGCCACACTAAAATCAAAATCACATAAAACCAACGTGAAGAGGTGTTTTGCACTTCAGTGCGGTCCAGCAGAGAGAAGCACAGAGCTGTTAAAACACTGTCGTTAGTTTTCGTGACACAAAAAACAGTGAAGGACTTCTGTCCAGATTAGAGCCAAATAACTTGGGACATCCATGCTCACATGTGCGTGTGTTTACCTTCAAATGTGTGTTCGGCATTGAGCCCCTTTACTAGTTTTTGAGAAGCCATCATGGTCTCCAGCAATGGAAACCACAGAACCTGTGAGGAAGTAAAAAGAATGAATGAGGAGACACTGTCCCTCCCCCCCCCCCCCCCCCGTCAGTGTACTGTACTGTACCTCTCTTTGTTGCTGGTATAGGTTGTCAGAGCTTCGGTGACACAAGGCAATGATGTCATTCAGTGAATCCTTTACTCTCGTCAGTGTTGATTCACTGTGGCTCTCCTCTTTATCCGGTCTTCCATCTCCTTCAACTCCTCTGTCACCCTCAGCAGTGAGGAGATTTAGTTTTTCCTTCAATGTCTTCAGAGGGAGTATTAAAGTGCTTTAGTGACATTAACAGTTACTGCTCCTACTCCACAACACCATATGCAAACCAATATATATTTAGTAGGATTGTCAATTAACTAAATTTTTAATCACATGAGTGTCCTAGTTAACTCACAATTAATCGCAAATTAATCACAATTGTTTTTATCTGATCCAAATGTAATTTAAAAGGGATATTTTTTAGGTTTGTAATGCTCAAGTGGTATTTGAGACTGGACATACTCTGGTGGTAATTTAGTTCACATCGACAGCACATAACATAACTTTAGTCTTGTCGAGAGAACAAGGGATTTGAAACTCAACTTGACATTCAAAAGATCCTTTTCTTTATCCATTTCTGCTCAAGGAGCTTTGTTTCTGCTAGCCACCCATTCCCGTTCAAGGATGTATTTTAAGACCCGTAATATATAATATAATAATAATATATAGACCCGCTCCGTGTCTCGTCTTCTGCTGCAGGCAGTCACAGTGCTGCTGCACAGTGGACAGAGTGGCAGAGAGCTGCTGCGCTGTACGAAGGAGCTGTAGACTGCATGCATGGGAATGAATTACAATGGAAATACTGTATATCCAAATATATATAAGTTGCTAAGAGGGTCTGAAAAGTCTAGCGAGAAAGTTGCCAGGTTGGCAACAGTGTCCACAACGTTACTGCTGCAGGCAGCTTCCTGATTTCCCAAACTACAGAGCAAAATCACAGAACGTGCGTGCGTTAATAGAATACGTGGCATTAAAAGAAATTTGCGTTAACTCGTCATTAACGCATTCATTTTGACAGCCCTAATACTGTATTTATATATGCGGATATTTAGTTCCATGAAAAAGAAAGAGAACCCTTTGGAATTACCTACATTTATGCATAATTCATCCATAAAATGTGATAGGAAAAAACACTATGGTGGCTTGTGGCTCGTGGTCGTGGTGTATAGCTGTCCACTGCTCCTATACTTAGTATGGGATAAAATGTAGTAGTTGAATTTTAGTACATTGTACTTTTGTGTATGTGACGAATAAAAATAAAGTTTCTATGTAAACTTGTAAAATTATCTTTTTGACTAATTGGCAAACTTATGAAATATATCAGTATTAAAAATCCAACGAAAGATATTCCTGAAATATCAATAAGATTATATTGTGAGGAATGTGAGGTTGCTCACTGCTGTAAATACGGGTTAACATAGTGTTGTAATTGCGACTTTGAAGAATATCAGATCACATTTTCTAACTAAATGATGCAAAAATGCAGGGAAGTCCAAGGGGTTCACTGAGTATTTCTTGACACTGTTTATTAGCCACTACTAGTTTAGAGTCCTTGGACCCCATCTTGCACCCAGCGCGATTGACTTTGTACACCGATGCATGCATCATTCCTATTTTTTATCTGACGCACAGCGGGCTTTTCCCTCCAGACGCACGTCGGTAAATTAGGGAATGAACTTGCGCTCCCGGGTGCGGTTCAGCAAAAAGAGGCTCAAACGTTCCCTAGTGCTATTTTGCAGTTTCAGAAAACAATTCCGCCACTGACCAGGAAAAACCTTGTCTAGTGGTCAGTGGCGCTAGTCTAAAGTCAGTGGCACTAGTCTAAAGTCAGTGGCACGTTATTCAGATGCTATTTTAAGGGTGCATGCTTGGCCATAATGTAGCGTGTACACAATGCGCATACACTTTGCTTCTCTCATCTACACGGACGCAGCAGTTCTCATTTTTGCAAACCATACATAATTATAAGGAAAAATATTACTGAAAATGCGCTTCAGGTGTTTGGACAGGTCAGGAGGCACTTTCCAGTACAGGGTTCAAAAAGTCGCAGCATTCTTTGTGGCTTGTTGTGTTTTACACATTTCCATGAATCATGGATGTGTTGATGACATAAATGAGGAAATATTAGAGAACTTAAGGAGACGTGATGTTGAACTACGGCGGGATTGGACACTTGAGGGTCCGGGAGTGGCAATGTGCGATGTGCTCCTGGTGGAGCGGGTGGATGGAGTGTGGGGGGGGGGAGCAAGGGGCACAACAGGAGCAGGTGGTGAGTTTGGAGGCCCACGCTCCATGGCTGTAGCAATCCTCTCCAGACTTGAGGAGATGCGCCCAAGAGGCCGCAGCAACATCGCCACCCGGTCAAGACAGGCATTTATTACTTTGCCGCATCCCGGACAGCTCCCGCTCCAGCCCTGACGAAAACGTTGGTCTCCTCGGCTGTGAACCGCTCCTGGCGTGCGGCAGGAAAATCCGCTGTCATAATGGCAATCCGCCATGGAACGAGCGCGCCTGCTCTTAAAGGGAATGTGAGATGACGCTCTGACTGGTTTATTGCAGGTTACGCCCAAACCACACCTAGCTACTTCAGAACAACCCATTTTAGATTTGCGTCGGGCGCAAGACTCATTTTTCCTGCCGGTATAATAGCAACAGCGCCAGAGATCCGCCCACAAAGCTACTTGCGTTTCGCGCTTGATACTTGCCTTTCAGATCGTTAAAATAGGGCCCCTTGTATTGAT
The DNA here is from genome assembly GCA_023631565.1 of Gymnocephalus cernua. Classification (NCBI taxonomy): domain Eukaryota; kingdom Metazoa; phylum Chordata; class Actinopteri; order Perciformes; family Percidae; genus Gymnocephalus; species Gymnocephalus cernua. The sequence goes on along the minus strand of CM042437.1, from coordinate 30,649,153 downwards.
GTGTCAAATCGGTAAATTATGAATAATTAGTTAATTAATAAATCTAAGGATCGTTTACTCCGTAGGTAATTTTGTAGTTACCTCTAACAAGACAGCAAAAGCTCCATGAACATCTCCCTTCTTCTCCAGCAGATAGGCTGTAGCCTCATTTTGGTGGCACTTCTGTGTTATCTAGAGAGAGAGAGAGAGAGAGAGAGAGAGAGAGAGAGAGAGAGAGAGAGAGAGAGAGAGAGAGAGAGAGAGAGAGAAGCACATGCTTTCAGACTCACAGGTGCAGGTAAGCAGTCCCCATCTGGTAATAAAATAATTTCCGTCGCAGTATGATGCAGTTCCCTAAATAGGTACATTTTCATTATATCATTACACCCTTTAAAGGTTCCATGGCATGAAAATGGCACTTTATGAGTTTTTTTAACATTAATATGAGTTCCCCCAGCCTGCCTATGGTCCCCAATTGGCTTGAAATGGTGATAGGTGTAAACCGAGTCCTGGGTATCCTGCTCTGCCTTTGAGAAAATGAAAGCTCAGATGAGCCGTTCTGGAATCTTGCTTGTTATGAGGTCATAACAAGCAAGGTTACCTCCCCTTTCTCTGCTTTGCAGTTGGTCAAGGCCACCCCCCCCCCTCTCCTTCTCAACAACTGCAGACACAGAAATGGCACGTCCTGAGTAAAGCTCATTGTGGGACTGGCTCTAGTGGCTGTAATTCTGCACCAAGGCTGAATTTCGGGAAAGAAACACCAGATATAGTATTAGGGGACCTCTAAGGTCTATATAAAAGCATCCAAAGAGCACCATGTCATGGGACCTTTAATATACAGTGCTATTGATATTGATGCTATTGTGACAGTTGTTTTATTTATCTGTCAGCCATTTCATTATGTGACTGAGTTTACTTCCTAATAGTGTAGCTAGTCTGGATCAACGGAACTTCATTTCCAAGATAATTGCGTGATGTCCCTCACCTGTGCTCTCTGTGTGTTACAGTTCTCAAAATCCCTTCGGCTACGGGAAACGGCAACAAACTTCGAGCTACACGCTGAAAATATGTTTTAAAAGAACATTTGGATCGTGCAAAAAGGCAGGACTGCTTGGTTCTTTCGGGTACTGATTGTAAAGATTTTAGTGCTGTCAAACGATTAAAATATTTAAATCGCGATTAATCGCATTAATGTCATAGTTAACTCACAATTAATTGCAATTAATCGAACATTTTTATCTATTCTAAATGTCCCTTGATTTCTTTTTGTCCCATTATATTTTCTCATTTTAATGCTCTTATCAACATGGAAAAGTGGATCGACTTGCTTTGTGCAAATGTTTTTTTTATTGAAAACAACATTGGCATATACGTAGTGTTCAGTTTCACACTAACATTCACACTTGGAACTAATAATCTTTCACACAATGTAACACTGTTACCTCGATTTTCCATTGCAGATAGTACTGCCTCATGCCTGAGGCGAGCATGGCTGGTCGTCATAGCGACTATGGTTTCCCCTGACTCATTTCCTGGTTGTCCTTCTCCATAAACAACGTAAAATCAAGGAGAGGGTTAACTTTTCCTGCTCCAGGTTTCCCACCGTGGTCAGAAAGAACAGGGGAGACACTTTGTTTCTCTCACTGACTGTAGAGTCGCTACTCGCTCCAAAGTTAATCGCCGTGACGAGCCTACAGTAGCTACACGGCTCGCACGCCCAAACATGTGTGTGTGCGGCCGGCCACGCCAAGACCCGCCCTTCAATCACTACTATTGGCCAGGCGTCCAAGGTAACGTCAGGTCCTATCTCCTGACCAATGCGTTATCCTAACCTTAACCACTCGAGGTGAAATGCCTAACCCCAACCAATCGAGCTGCTTCATAGGGCGGGACATAGCGTGGCCATAGTGGGATTCCTAATTTTGCCGGCCGTGTCTGTTTTGTTTCCGGTCTAGCTAAGAACGTTAATCGTGCAATAAAAAAATTGTCGGCGTTAATAACGCGTTAAACTGACAGCACTAAAAGATTTACAATGAATATGTTTGAGGCATTTACTCTCTTACTGGGACATTTTGGGACCGATTGCTATGGACAAAGTACACACATCTTCATTTAATATTTTATGTGGCATTTTATTTTCCGGGGTGCAAATGTTCCACCAAAACAAGTTCCTTCCCAAGACTATTTTGCAGAGCCACGGCTGCTGCGGCCAGAGCTTAGCACCATCCAAGACGATTGTAACTCGTTTAAAGAAATGCAAACAACCCAGAGCGTTTTTTCTTCTTCTCATATCCTGGAATTTAAGGTATGTGTAGTGTAGCCAGACCTTACTCCACAACGCTGTGGAGATAGGTCTGGCAATGCAAGACTAAGGTACAACTAACTGAAAATAGTTGTACCCCTACCAGCCATCTCAGCTACTGATATCACGAACCTTTTCACAGTTTAAATGGATCTGCAACATTCCACTTCATCACTGAAGTCTATCAGTCTAACTGTAAAATTTTAAGATTTGGTCAAATATATTGAAGGCACGCAGGGAGCAGCGGATGTGTTGTATTATTCAGCAGGACTGCTTAAAAGTGAAAGCAGTATGTGGTGAGTAACACTATAAAAACATACTGAAACAATCTTTCAGTATGTACTATCAGCCTTATTATAATATTCCTTTATTATCCAGATAGTGACTTCAAACGTTTCAGGTAGATGTAGTGACCTCATGAACTCTTAAAATATTATACCTTCTTGTATGTAATTTGTAACGTCACTATAATATTTAAAAAAATATTTGTTTCATTTTCTGAAATCGTTAGTAAGGGAATTCTCTAATATCGGTCAGAATATCACCATGAAACCTGAGACCTTGGTCTGGTTTCTTCTTCAAGAGCACTTGACTTTAGGACCTGAAGATAACATTAAATATCACATTATACATTATAAGAATGTTAAAACTCCTTTTAACATGGAATGTAAACACATGGCAATCGTGGCCAGCAAAGAGTACATGTAATCCTTTTTTTGGTCAGCTATTTTGGGTCACTTTCTACCTGTTCCTGAGAGTCTTTTGACCTTGTCTTTTATCTGCTGGTTCCACAGCCTATCACTGAAGGACCTTTCTGCTGACCGCGTCCCTTGTTCATTCACAGTGTAAACACGGCGACTGCATGGAATAGTTTAGTGAAACGAGGCAGACGTTCCTACTGCCACTTTCACAAAGTGAATGAAATAATGTAAACAGTTACTGTGGAGAATATAATTAAGGAACAATACTCACTAATACATCCTAGTCTACATCCTTCGCGTTCCACTTCCAGGATTGCTCCGGTGCTGCAGGAAATTCCACCGGATGCATGTGTTTTCCGTTTCCTTCCACTTTCTTTGTGTTGGATTTTTAAATTCGATGGATTATCGGAGGACTATGGTTAACTGCTCCTCAGATCTCTGTCTGGTAAATTGAGACAGCTAACTAGATAATCTGTCCAATCTTAGTTTTCTCTCGCACGACTATTTTGCAGCGGCTCTGTACAGACTTTGGCACCGCCCATGACGATTCTGATTGGTTTAAAGAAATGCCAATAAACCAGAGGATGTTTTCCTCCCATCCCTGAATGCTATGTGGAGTAGCCAGACCCTCCTTCAGAGCGCTTTGGAGGAGGGTCTGGCAAAGCAAGACTAAATACATCCTAGTGTGCGATGGCGCTATCAACTGAAGAAATATTGAAAATATTTATATCCACAAGAGGGGGGCCCTGCACAAAAAGTTTGGGAGGTACTGGTTTAGTGCGTTTTGTGGGCCTTTCATCCGTTGAAATCTTTAAAAAACATCTAGCCACATTGCTGAATGTATTATTTTGTATTTATGCTTTTGTGTTTCACTACAATTTATTGTGATTTATTGTGCTTTTTCTGACTATTGATTTGTTTTAATGTATGTATTTATTTGGCCTGTGAAGCACTTTGTGACTGTGATAAGTGCTATACAAATACACTTGACTTACTTACTGCATCACTACTGTCATATGGAAAACTACTCATGCTGTTGCTGCAACATGAACTCAGTGCAGGTATTTAACTCTTGTACACAAACGCATGCAATGAATATATTTAAAGTATAGTAGATAGTACTTGTATAGCCTCCTCCAGTCTGTAGTGCTGGGAGGTCTGCAGGAAGCTCAGGAGCTGCTGGGGGGCAAAGCGGCACAGTAAGCCCAGTAGAAGCTCATGGAGGTCACGTTCCAGAGGCAGGTTGGTCCCTGAATGATGGCCTTCCCTGAAGAACAGAGCAGACGAGACGTTAAAGGGATAAAAGGTGGAGACAAAGAGGGAGAAGAGGAGGCAAATTAAGAAGAAATGCAGGAGTGAGGTAGCAGAGTTATCACTAGAGCAGGATGCACACCATACCGTGGCCCCAGGAGGCAGTTGAGGAACTTGAAAAGTAGCTGGTCATCCTAGAAAGAGAGATAGATAGATAGATAGATAGATAGATAGATAGATAGATAGATAGAGAGAGAGAGAGAGAGAGAGAGAGAGAGAGAGAGAGAGAGAGAGAGAAGACAAATTGATTCAGTGGAAAACATTAACCCGTGTCACCCAGCCCCCCAAGAAGTGGGCTGGACTTTGAATCAAATCCAAAGCAGTGGAACTGTAACTCCCGGCCCATCACGTGATACCCTCTGGCCCAAAAAGTATTTTTCCAATAGACTTACATGGCGAAAGAGATGTCTGTAACCCCTGCAAAATGCCTCGTTTCACTATCAAAAGTTGATCTATTCGCTCGGGTAACATTTGGAGAGTCTAGAAGAGCTGCACTATTAAAGGAGAATTCTGGTGGATTTCAACACGTAGCTCTGTTGTTTGGAAATTTGGAGTGCTGTCAGTAGCAAGAAAAACGAAAACAATCAGAGTTGCCTACACTGTGTTATCCTCGAAATGTCATTACAAGTGCCTACCCATGTGCAGTGATTCCTTCCGAGGGAACACAGCAAATCTGACTGCAGTAGATGTGACAGAAAGGCAGAAAAGTTGTGTTAATCCATACCTCTGGTTATCTCCTGTTTTTCGGTGAGGTGTTGTGGCTTCACAAATGCTTTAATGCATACCTCGGTTGTAATGAGTGGTTATTTGAGTCAAAGTTGATCTTCTATCAGCTGGAATCAGTCGGCCCATTCTCCTCTGACCTCTAGCATCAACAAGGCATTTTCAGGCAACCTTTCTTTCCCATTCTGACATTCAGTTTGGAGTTCAGGAGATTGTCTAGACCTGGACGACACCCCTAAATGCATTGAAGCAGCTGCCATGTGATTGGTTGATTAGATAATTGCATTAACGAGAAATTGAACAGGTGTTCCTAATAATCCTTTAGGGGAGTGTATGTCAGATATGTTTGCATTACATATTCTATAAATTATATTAGTTTGAACTACTTGTACAGATTACATTAACAGGAAATGTTTCCCCTCAGCAATGAATGTTAAAAGCTCTAGTCACAGAACAAATAATTAAGTTGTGTTATTTGATTACTTTGAAATGAAAATAACATGGGAACAATGTTATTTTAAAGGGATACTTCACCAATAAGCATTAAGCTTTGTATCAGTAGAAACCCGGTAGTATTTTCGAATGACCGTGCTTCCCTCCCTCATGTCCCCCTGAGACGAGAGATCTCTGTATTGTGTGTCTGGAAAAAAAAACTCTGATGACCATCGGAGGCTTATACTGAATGTATGTGAGATTCAACACATTATTTCTGTTGTGTGACTGTGTAGAATTTCTTTGAATTGCCATGAATTTAATACCACTTCCTGTCATTCCAATTCCATATAGCCACTTCTGGGCCTGTGATGTACTGCATACCTACTGCGGGTGGGAATCACCAGAGGCAGGGTTCCTACACATTTCTCATTTCAAAATTCCATACTCAATTATTTTGTAACCTAGTGGACATCGGCGCACACTTTTTATACACTGTGTTCCAAATTATTATGCAAATTATATTTTACACTAATTTTCCTAAATAGTTGATGCAAATGATATAATATGTACACTACCGGTCAAAAGTTTTAGAACACCCCAATTTTTCCAGGTTTTTACTGAAATTCATGCAGTTCAATGTCTTTTTGTACTCTGAAATGAAAGAACTGAACAAATAAACAACTGAAGTTAAAAAAGGCATCATGAAATCAATTTATAAACCAAAATGTATTCTAAATGTTTGACTCCTTTGGCAGATATTATAGCTGAACACACTTTTGGCATTCTTTCTACAATGGAAATCAAATATTCTTCAGAAAGTTCTTCCCGTCTCTGTTGCAGAAGTTCCCATGAATGTGTGGCACTTGTAAGTTGCTTTGTTTTCACTCTCCTGTCCAGTTCATCCCAAACCAACTCAATGTGGTTTAAGTCTGGTGACTGTGCTGGCCACTCCATGTTTTTAAGCTTACCATCTTGTTCTTGTTTCCTAAGGTAGTTCTGGTATAGCTTGGACTTATGTTTTGGGTCATTATCTTGCTGTAGGATGAACCCCTGGCCAACTAGGCGCATACCAGAGGGTACTGCATGGCACTGCAGGATGCTGTGGTAGCCGTTTTGGTTCACGGTGCCTTTCACTCTGTACAAATCACCGACCCTGGATCCAGCAAAACAGCCCCAGACCATCACGCTTCCTCCTCCATGTTTGACAGTTGATGTCACACACTGAGGAACCATCCTTTCACCTACTCAACGGCGTACAAAAATCCTGCGTGATGAACCGAAGATTTCAAATTTTGATTCATCAGTCTATGACACCTTCTTCCAGTCTTCAGTAGTCCATTGGCGGTGTCTTAGCTGGCTTTCTTGCTGCAACTCGACCTATCAAACCTGCAGCTCGAAGTCTTCTCTTTACAGTTGAAACTGAGACTTGCTTATTACAACCACTATTAAGCTGTGCTTGAAGCTGTTGTCCTGTGAGCCGCCTATCACGCAAGCTGTTGACTCTCAGAAACTTGTCTTCTGATTCTGTTGTGGCTTTGGGTCTGCCAGACCTCTTCCTGTCAGTTTCCCCCAGTTTCTAAGTGCCTTTTCATGGTGAAGAATACTGTACTCACTGACACCTTGACTTTCTTCGCAATTTCTCTGTAGGGAAGACCTACTAAGTGTTATGATGGTCTGTCTCTCTTCCATTGTTAATTGCCTTTTTCTCGCCATTTTTATAGCAACACACTACTTTCTGCAGTACAATACTGTTCAAATAATGCTCACGAGGGTATGGTACCACAGTGTGTTCCAACAATACTTGTATACAGACACAGGGGGTTGTAAGTAATCCAGACAAGTAGGGACACTTGTGGGAATTGGTAGCACCAACTTTCAAAGCTTAATCAACCTCCATTGCTGCAGAACAGCTTTATGTTGTTAACCCATTTCTTGTTCCCTGAAAAAAAGGCCCTTTTGTAAAAGTCTGAAATGTACATTATTTTTCAGTTTTGGGTAACCTTACTTTTTTTTAAACCTCTGGCAGTTCACCACTTATCTTTGTACCATTTCAAGCTATTCAATTGACTTGAACTCCTAAAATTTCAGTAAAAAACTGGAACAGTTCTAAAACTTTTGACCAGTAGTGTATATAATATAATTTTCAAGTCATCAACCGTTAAGGTATAAGTCGAATTTCATTTAACAAACCACCCAATGAAAACAGTATGTTTTCAAAAATAAAAAAACTCAAAAGTCCTATGTTAACATGTAACTGGCCTTGTTAAGATGTGTTTGATTGAAATAGCTTTTGATTTCAGTAAATATAACCTCCTAATGCTGCAAATTCAGCAAATGACCATTTTCAGTTCTTCACAACCTATAAAATGCTTTGAAACTCTGTTGTGCATAATAATTTGGAACAGTGCATTTTGAGTTTTTTATTTTTGAAAAAATACTGTTTTCATTGAGTGGTTTGTTCAATGAAATTTGACTTATATGCTAACGATTGTTGACTTGAAAATTATATTATATATATATATATATATATATCTCATTTGCATCGACTATTTAGGAAAATCAGTGTAAAATATCATTTGCATAATAATTTGGAACACAGTGTAGATGTAAACATCCAACTGTTAAGGACACATAAGCTAGGCCTAATCTAAATTTCCAGTTAGAAATTTATCGAGCTGGTCATCATTAATACCATTAATACCGAAATCAACTAACTACATCAAATCAGTAGTAGAACATGTCGGTCAGTCATGCATGTCGGTAAGCAGCGTAAAAAATGTTTGGTGTGTGATGAAACTATGGCGGAGTAAATTAGAATATGGAGGTGTGGGAAACGTTGAGTGACCACAAACTTAAAAATATTTTGCCAATCCATATTTCTCTTTTTGCATACTTTTCCAGAGCTGGAAAACGCTAAAATCAAATTCCATACTTTTCCATACTTTTCAAGACTGCGTAGGAACCCTGCAGAGGCCTCACGATACGATATCATCACGATACTTGTCACAATACGATATTATTGCGATTTTAAACATATTGCAATATTCTGCAATATATTGCAATTTATTACCTTTTCCCAATTTCAACATGTTTTATCTAAAAAGATAAATGTCTGTTTGTTCATCTCACTTCAATGTTATTGCCGCAAAATGGAATTGTCAAGCAGACAAACTGACCAACACATACAGTATACAGTATAATAATAGATTTATACTTAGCGTCTGTGTATTGATACAGTATTGCCTAGGAAAATATTGCGACATTATGCTGCATCGACAAAAATTTGCTACCTAGCACAGGGTCCCTCCGCCTTACTACCCGGCGGCTGTGGCTCAGTGGTAGAGTGGTTCGATCCCTGGCCCTGCAGTCCCATGTCGAAGTGTCCTTGGGCAAGACACTGAACCCCGAGTTGCCCCCGATGCTGCGATACATCGGAGTGTAAATGTGTGTAAATGTTTATCTGATGAGCAGGTGGCACCTTGTACGGCAGCCTCGGCCTCAGCGTGTGAATGTGTGTGAATGGTTCCTGTACTTTGTAAAAGCGCTTTGAGTAGTCGAATAGACTAGAAAAGCGCTATATAAATACAGTCCATTTACCTGCCACTAGGAGACTACTTTGCAGGGAGAAAAGCAGATAGCAGCTAAAACGATTTGGGCTGTATAAAGACCAATGGGGCCAGATCATAAAGCATTTAATTTGACATTAAAACAGGCACTGGCCATTTTGACACTGGGCACTAAACCTTTATCAATTGCTGTGACTGGTGTTGTGACACCAGTCACAACACAGGAACACACATAAAATGAGATTGCCCCAGTGCATGCTGAGAGGGTTCCAAACACACCTACCTCACACATTGCATTTCTTCTGTGACATCATCATGATATTAGGTCTAGTAAAAGTAAAAAAATATCTTCTACAATTTTAGTGCAGAAATTAGTTGTTTGTATTTCTATAATAGCTTGTAGCTGATAGTCCATGCAGGTAGACTTTCAACACAAATATTATTATAACATCTTATTTATAACCTTACCTGAAGCTCAGAGATGATTTGCTGCACCTCTTTAGCATAGTGAAACACCACTAGATCAGCTGACTTGCTGGGGTCAAGGGTCACAAGCTCCTGTGAAGATATGTTAGAGGGTTTGTATGTAAACACAATTACTCAGAGACATATCTTTAGCTAGAGATGTCTTCCTAATATTTATTGATGCAAATCAGATCATCAAAAAAACAGATCACTGCACAGAAGTTCACAAAACAAATCAAAGCTGACACAGCCAGATAAAGATTGTGAGGCTGTGTTGTGTGCTATCTCGTCTGGTGTCTCCCTTAGGCCGGCTACACACTGGCTGCATCGCGGGAGCGTGGCGTTTCTGTTGCGTGACGTTTTCTATGTCTTTACACTCCAGAAACGTGTCTGACGCGGCACTGCTGCTAGCCTTGTCTGTACACATGTATGTTTCCCATTGATTTACTGCACTCAAGCAGTAGTATACTTCATGTTAAACATAAATATATACTGATTTGATTACAGCAAAGATAACGGCGGTAGTATTGACGGCAAAATAGGCTACAGAATATTTTGTTCTGTATTGACAGGTGCAATATTTGAAAATCGACAATTATTTATTATTATTTTTAAAATTACATTTATATCTGCATTTATGTCAGAACCTAGAGACTTTCAAACATCAATATGTCCTTTATTAATATGTATTTGTGTCAAAATGACATATAAACATCTTTTCGTATTCCATTTTGCCTGGAAACGCTTCCAACACGCTTGCGTGTCGCATGAAAAATAGCCGCTGGTTCTATTTCTAGCATGCACATGTTTTCGGCAGCTTGAGCCACGCCTGAGACGTGCGTGTCACGCAGGCAGTGTGTAAACTCTAACCTGTTAACATGGGAGCCGAAATAAAAACGGACACGCCACGCAGATCACACGCTCGCGCAATGCAGCCAGTGGGTAGCCAGCCTTAGAGATAGGGTGAGAAGCTCAGTCATCCCTGAGGAACTCTGAGTAGAGCCGCTGCTCCTTTGCATCGATACAAGCCAGCGGAGCTGGTTCAGAATCCGGTAAGGGTGCTCCCTGGGCGCCTACCTAGGGAGGGGTCTCCCAGGCACGTCCAGCTTGGAGGAGGCCTTGATATATGTCCACACTGGCCTGGGAATACCTCAGAATCCCCCAGACAGAGCTGGTTAATGTGGTTTCGGGAAAGGAAAGTTTGGGGTCTTCTGCTAGAGCTGCTGCCCCCGCAACCCGACCCCAGATGAGCAGATAAAGACGGATGGATGGATAAAAAAAAAAAAGTATCGTCTTATTAACCCCTAGCAGTTTCCAGGTTCAGGAATATAATCTGGATCCTGAACATGCTTGACTACATATCTATCTACCCTGGAGTACCTCGGGATCCCCCAGGAAGCGTTGGAAGACATGGACCCCCTTTCTACCTTGCTTAGCTGGATACCACCGTGACTTGCCTATCATTTAAGAGATAATCATATTTATGTGTCTGTCTGAGTATGTTCTGACCTGTATGTGTTGCAGTCCTTTGTCCTTGACTATCTGTTTCTCCTCAGGGCTGTAGCCAGGCATGGACATCAGATTGTGGATGTAGCTGAAGATTTCCCCCTATATGAATCCACACAGTACATTACAATTGTAAGCAGGACTTAAACAATAACAAAGGTCTTCTACATTCTTCGACAATGTTACACCATCATGTTACACCTGAGATGGAATACAATGTCACCAGTTTTCTAGCCCTTTTTATGGTAAGCCTGCCAATCATAACCAACTAACAAAAATAATGTAAATGCACACATTCAAATGTACCACATATCAACCAAATACATGTATAGTTTGATGAATCTGAAATGTATGTTACCTTTCTGAGTGGGTCTCTCAAGTAGCAGTCAATGATCCTGTCATACAGATGTTTCTTCTCATAAAGAAATTCACAGATTTGGTAGCTGGAGGACCAGACAGGGAGACACAAAGATATATAATTGAGGCCACATAACATTAAAATAAGAATAAGACTATTACTATAAATAGTAACTTATATCAATTATTGTAATGACTTAAATCCATTGTTATCTCTGAGATTTTCACAGGTAGTTGAGCTAACCAAAGTTTTAAAATTTCTAGATGACATTTTTTAAATGCAGCATTGTGACACTGAGCACCAACTTACTGATACTTGAATAAGATTGTCTCACGAAATATCCGCATTGGGACGTTATAACTGCACTAATCAATATTTAAATAAACCAATGATCAAAGGACTCTGGGCCAGATGTACAGACTTTTGCGCCCTCTTCAGGCATATTTGTTTCGCAACGTGCGCGTAAAAGCATGGCGAGGTATGTACAAACAGGCCGCACTGAGGTAAAAGTGCAAAAAAGTCGCAGGAGCTGAAAATGGCAATTTGCGCTTTTCCATGTCACGCATATGCATTCATGGGAGGGTGAAGGGGAAAGTGCGAGTTTTCCATAAAGAGATGGGAGGGGAAGCGCAAAGTGCGCCTAATTGTGTATTCCGCGGTATGTACAAAAAACGCCTGTGAAAGTGTGCCTCTATTTTGCGGTGAAAATTCTCTGCCTCTTAAAAGCAGGTGTAAACCAGGGGCAAGTGGGTTTCCTCGTATATGCCTCCTGGTGAAATGGCAGCAGTAATCCGAGCAAGACAGAGACATAGGCCAAGGAGACGAGCTGAGAAGATTTTTTACACAAGGATCACACTTTTTCAGTTGAGTGAACACAAAATCATTCAGCGTTACAGATTAAACAGCCATGCAATATTAGAGTTACTGGAAGAAATCAAAGATGACATTGAATCTCCGACTCAGTGTTCACATTCCATTCCAGCAGTTGTTAAACTCCTCGCTACATTACATTCATTGGCATCAGGATGATTTTAAACAGTCATAGCATCAGCAGTGGGAATATCGCAGTCTGCACTCAGCCGTATCATAGCACAAGTACGTAACGCTTTGCTACAGCGCACTAGTCAATTCATACATTTCCCCACCACTAATGCCAAAATAACACGCATCAAGCAGGATTTCTTTGACATCGTCCATTCAATTGCGTTTTTAAATGCGCACAATTTACGGTGTAGTGGGCGGAGAAAGGCGCTGATTACCCGATGAACTGCAGGTTTGATAAATACGACGTAAGCTGATGCATCACAGCGTGCGCTTTCTGGCGCTGATAACGCTACCTTCTCAAATGTACGTACATCTGGCCCTATGTGTAATATGAAGGTGTCTCCTATAGTGACAAACCCACAGAAAATTATTACTAACTCAGCACTTCCCAAATTTACAGTTTTGTTCAGTCCCAGCGTTCTAATAAACTCAACTCTGTTTGCAACATCGACAGCTGTTTTCGACGAGACAGCTCAGACCTACACTGCCTGCCCAGCATCACACAGGCGGCACACACAGAGAGCAGCTGGTGATGAAAGTGGAACCTGTAGAGGCTAAAGAGCCACATATTCCTCTCAGGAGTAGGGCTGGGCATCATTCAAAATCTTTCGATCCGGTGCCAATTT
>CM042437.1:30616137-30626137 GCA_023631565.1 Gymnocephalus cernua | reverse complement strand
GCACCTTCCCATGAAGGCGTGTGTAATTTTGTGCTTTAGAACATAATCGCTGCAAAACAATATCAGAAGAGCCTTCTGTTCCTCGGATTACTGCTTTGTATGTTGCATTTAGATTTCCACCGACATTCTGAGTGTCTGTCTTAGTTCGTAGGAGTGTTGCAGTTATTGCTTTTTATCTTGAGAGGCAAGATGAGTTTTGTGTCCTGGTGATCGCCTCACGCTGCAGCGGGAGAGAAGGGGCAATAGAGATGTGCCAATGGCAATCCAGCAGCGTATTGTTGTGTTGGCACCATCTTGTCTGCCATAGACGATTTGCTGCCATTCTAGCAGGTAGGGCTGGGCAATTTTATCGATTCTGTGATATAAATCGATAATTTTTTCCCAAGAAAGTATCGATTTTTAAGCCGCGAATATCGATACATAAGTCCCATTAAAATCCCCCATGTTTACTGGTGTTTACCCCCGTTCGCGTTACAGGAAGAGCGATTTGGTCAGCCAGCCGCAAGTGTCACTGTAGAGCAAGTTACCCGTACTAGACTGGCTACCTCACATACTTGTAAACTACTAAAACTACTCGGCTAAGACGGGTACATTTTAAGTTAAATGTTTAAATGTTCTTCTTAGTGACTTGAATTATTGGATGTTTTGGAGAAGCCATGGTACTATGTTCGCTAATTGTTGGTGCTTCATTTTATGTGTAGGGACCCTGAGCAAGTTACTGACGAGGTTTGGTGCTGTTTTGAACAATATTACTGGTTAAAAAATGCGTTTGGCTTACAGCCCCTATCTCGTCCACTGTTTGCGATTTGGGGCTGTAGCATATGCTGGGCCAAGCTCTGTAGTGGTTGATCGACGAAAAATACTCCACGGCTTATTTGACATGTTTTAATGCAGAAAAACACCTTTTGGTCAATTTTCGCTAGAATTACACTTTAAGGAGTTAATGCATTTGGATTTGTTTTGGATTATATATATATATATATATATATATATATATATATATATATATATATATATATATATATATATATATATATATATATATATATATATATATATATATAATACCCACTTTCATCAATTACAACCACAATGCATGTGCTGATTTGGATATGATCCTAGATCCTGTCAAATCAATTTTCAGAAAATATAACCTCCAGTCAGTTATGAGATGGCGATAGTGTCTACTCTGACACCAGGTCATGGTAATGTTCTTAATGGTGGTTCCGAAAAGGCAATGACCTTACGAGAGTAAGTTGTGTAATTAAAACCCCAGGTATTCTTTCTTAAACTTATGAGGGAGGCATTTGTCCAGGGAGTCATTGATACTTAAAGTGAGGAGGCTATTCCATCCTTTATGTCAGCCCCATCGTATAAGGTGCATTTAAAAAAAAAAACTCTTGTAGATGGAGTTGTAAAGGTAAGAGTAGTATTCCTTACCTAAGACTGGAGTTACCCTGCTACTAGCCAACGATTTGGCTGGCAACAGATTTCCCCCAGCGCCTGTCATGTCAAGCTGCAGTAAAAAGCTCAAAACTTTGTAATTGCAGAGGTCTGTGTGTCCCTCCACCAACTACTGCTATAAGAGATGGTCAGAACAGGTCTGAACAGGTGCCAACACACGTGAACAGCATGGCAATGTGTTTGCCCCCACTATCTAAACATATGAAATCATTGTTTTTTTTTAAATTCATTTTTATGTATTCATTTACTTATTTTCCTGTCCCTTATGCACATAGGTGTCGTTTTAGGGGGGGACGGTGTGGACGTGTCCCCACCAGATTTTGTCATGAGTCATTTTGTACCCACCACTTTTTTTTTAAACCTCAAGCTCAATTTAGTTAAAAAATAAAGTTCATAACACATAAGATCACTTACTGTACATGAGGAGCAATATGAGAGAGAAATGTGATCATTGATCTCTATTTAGGAACATTAAACCACGTTAAGCTTTTTCACGTTATATTAAGCCCATAAGAACCGTGGGGAGTCAACCCACAGCCGCTGCTGCTGAAGATGTGAAGCAGAAACAAGCTTAATGTCAGATAACGTCCATAATAATTGGACTTTTGGTTCGATTTTTTTTCAGAGTTTTCGGTGGTTATAAGGAGCAATATGAGAGAGAAATGATTATTGTTTAGGTACATTAAACCACGTCATGTCATATTGTCAACATGGTACGAAGCAGAACATATGTCGTGTCTAATGCTTTTTGAAAACTTAAGGCTGTCTTCTTCATAAAACGAGTTGGACATCACATTTTTGAATACATTTTTATGTATTTACATTAGTAAGCTACAGGGGCCTGTACTGAACCCAGGGTTTTCTGTACCACGACGGTGGATTAGTTGTTACCGGGTTCAATCGCCGTGGTAACTTATGCTGAACACCTAACCTGGTCGGGAGCAGGTTATGTCGGAGATTAGAGATCAACTGGTGTAAAAGCACCGACTACTGACCAATCAATAGGCCTACTCCATTGATAAGGGCATCCCCATTCTTAGAAGATCCATTGACTGAATGGGTGGAGTTCAGTGAGAAAAAAAGAAGAAAAAGTTCGAGAGAGAGCGAGAGAGCGAGAGAGAGAGATGCGCTCTTAAAAGTTAAAACATTTAGAGACTGACAACCCCGTTAACATTCCCTGATGGGTATTTATGAAAGGTAGGGCCTATAGATTTTCAGTGGAGGGAATAACGTAGGCCTATCTTTGTAAACTTCTTGAGCCGTGTGTTGCCAATGCGCGCATCGGTTTGAATTATGTTTTCACATTTTTTATTTGCTCCCACGATCGCTTCCCACTGCCAGGGTTGCAACTGAATAGACTAACGACAGTTTATGGAAAGAACAAGTGTAATTATGGTCACATCTTGTGCCTGACTGATTGATAAGCCAGTCCCTCCAGACAAACGTGATTATGCGATTGCAGAATTCAATGCATAATCAGCCAAAGTCTGCATATTTATGTGGGGGCCGCATTTTTTCAAATAGGCTACGCCGCACTTTAGCCGCATAAATTGCCAATTTCCTCGCAAAATATGCGGGGCTTGCATGATTTCATTATCCCCTCATTTTCGTTGCAAAAAGTCACATATATCTCAGCAGAAAGTTGAAAAATGTTTACTTCACACAAGAGCAGCCATTTTCCCATGTTGCCATGGGAACGTTATGTAGTGACGTAATTTCACCTACTGACAACATGGTTGGGGGAATCTCTTTTTCATCAAACCGCAGTTTTTGCAAGTTACTGCAATTTCATCGCATAAAATTGCACAAATATCCCACATATTCCATCGCATTTTATAAGAAAACGTGCCGCATAATCAAGGATTTCTGCCCGCAACAATCACAAAACTCTGAATTTGTCTGGAGGGACTGATAAGCGTTGTGACTTACACATTTACAGCGTCGGCTTTTTTGCCAGTTTTTCTTCCTGTTCTAGAAAGCGACTGGATTGCCTTTTGCTCGTAAACCGTGTCTGTGTTCTTCATATTTATGTAGAATTGCTCTTATGTAAAATATGTGGCTTTGGTAGATTGATTGCAAACACCGCCTCTTTTATGTGAACGCTTTTATGCGTCTCTGTCCCCACCACATTTCAAACCAAACTGACGCCCATGCTTATGCACCCATACAGTACCCTGAGCCTTTAGCGTTTGCCTGTACAGCCTATACCAGTGAGTGAAAGTATCAGCATATGATCTACGTATAATGAAATATTTGGGGTATTCAGGGGATCTGATTGGTTACCTGATCAAAGAGCTTCCTGTTCACAAAAAGTGTGTTGTCTGGCTTGGCCAACTGGCGAGCCAAAAAGGTGAAGAGCCCGCCCACCTGGGATGGAGTGAAGTCTGGGTTGTCCACCATCACCTAGGTAACCAGAAAGACATAATTATTAGGCAAAGAAAAAGATAGACAAAATATAACTTTTGTAGTATTTCATAATATTAATAGAACCATCAGTCATTTCAAGTAAACTAAATGCTTTCCTAGTGTGTTTGTTGGGTATTAAAAAATACAGGGATATTGTGTAATAAAGATAGACAAAAACTTATATAATACTCTAGCTACATGGGATGATCATGTCACTGTATTTTGTGTTTAGCGCCAGTTGTTGCTCTGATTTGTCGTGACAGAAAGCAACAACCAAGAGAAGGTTTAAGCTCTGAATGGTTCTGCAAGATCACTTTGTCTGTTCGGGAAGAGGACAAGATTATTGAGGCCCATTTCATGCTCCATGCTGTCTTCACCATCAACAATCACCTGAAACACAACAGGACATGGAATGTTTTTTGTGATTTTACCTGAAGTAGGATGTCCACTATCCTCTGCTGGTACTCAAGGGCCTGCTTATCATTCTTAAAGTCTTCAAATGTCTAGAATAAAGTCAGAACCACATCTTAAATGACAGAAAAAAGCAAAAGCAAATCTTACCTTTCAAAGGTAACAGTTCAATTTCTCTAAGAAGGAAAGTGAAAACACAAGCTGAAATTGGGGGAGTGGAATCTACCAAAACAAGACTTATACTGCAACCTGTAGTGTTGTATGGTTGGCGAAAAATGAGTTTAAAGGCCAAATCTTTTGGGTGAAGGAACTGAACTGAATCACTTCCTGAAACGATCAGTTCATTTCCCAGTTTAGTTGGATCTCAGTCAGTTGAGAGTGAATGTGCAGGCACACGTTATTTGTTTGCAAACAGTATCTTTATCCAACAAAATTGAAACTGAACTGATAGTTCAGCGGTCTTTGAGTTCAGTGAGTTAGACTACGTGCAGTCGAAACAAATTGTTTTAATGTGCTGATTCTAGTGATTTCATAGTCTTGCATTGCCAGACCTAACTCCACAGCGCTGCGTAGGAAGGTCTGGCCCTTCCATGCGACATTCCTGGAGAGGAGATAAACGTACTCTGGTTTAATGGCATTTCTTTAAACCAATCACAATTCGTCTTGGTGTCACTAAGTGCTGGACGGAGCAACGGTGGCTCAGCAAAATGGCATCAGGAAGGAACTTGTTTTGGTGGAATAGATTCAAAAGTTGTTAAAAAAACTCTGATTCATCAGATAGTCTACCTAGGTGTCTGGGTTTACCCTGCAGAGATCTGAGGAGCAGTTAATCATAGTCCTCAGAAATCGCTAAATCTGAGTTTAGAATGCCAACACAAAGAAAGCGGAAGGTGAGTGACATCCGGCTGAAAATGAGAGACATCCGGCAGAACTTCCGGAGGCACTGGAACACTCCCATGTAAATGAAACATTGTCAATATAGACTAAGTGATTCACAACAGTGAAAAGAACTGTTTTGACCATCACTAGCAACCTGGACTGAGTGCAGTTCACTTTTAATTTGAACAAGGCCATGGTAGTAGATCCACAGCATTTGGAGCTCAGGCCAGCCAATCACAGAGCTTCAAACACTCAAAGCTGATTGAATGAAAACTAGAGAATGAATGAATAACTCAATATTTCTCTGGATTATGTGACTATTCAAAATAAATAAACATCCATACCATAAGCATACGTAATGTAAGATATTTAAGATACAGTCATCCAGTCTTTCAACATGCTAAACACACATTTAATCAGCATGACAAGATTTAAAATGATATGAAGAAATCTCACCATGGCGAGGACATTAAGGAACTCCCGGGTATCAAAGTGGAGGAGTGTACGAATAAACGGGAAAACCTCCTCCTCCTCTAACGAATCGGCTGAATGAAGATGGATAAGGAATTCAAACACCTGGCACAAATCACACAGACACACACACACACACCACATAAGCCCACTAGTATATTATAAAGGCTTGCTTGTAATTACTACAGCCACATTTCTTCAGATGACACAACAGCTGTGTTATACCTGATCGCCCCCTCCAAAACACATTTCCTTAGCATCACTCATCAGGCTTAACAACTGCGACAAATAAAGCCAATAAATGAATAGACTGCACAAAAACAACAACACACTCTCTTAGGCTATTCAATGATACAGAGTACCAATCACACAGCAGCACTTTTGAGTTAAACATTTGCAGTCAGACAGTGTGGGAAAGATTGGGATCACTCTTTTATGTGAAAGAAAACATGAGGCTGAAACTATGTATAGTAGTGGAGCTAGTTAATATTGCAGTATGCTCTTATTTTGAAAGATATACATGTTTATCATACACAGGAAGTAGTTCTGTTGGAAATGCTAGTGTGATGTCAGTAGCTTTACAATGGTGCTCGGCAATAAAGACTGCAGGAAGTTGTGTTCACACATCACTTACTATAAGCAGAGACATTTTCAGGCTTGTGAAAATTCTAACTAAGCTTTTCTAATGTTTTTACTCATACTGTTCTATTTGTAAAATAAATTGTATTGTTACAATTTTACAACAGTAAGCAGGAAACAGGATTCCTAGTAGTTCAGTCACATCCTGTCGATACCCGATTTGATGTCATCATGTTCACACAGGAACAATTCATTGACATAAAGAACTGTTTTCACAATGTTATGATCATTCATAAGGTCTAAGAAAGAGCTAAAATAAAGCCTCAATGCTGTCCCACTTTCATGCTGACCCCAATGAACTTTTGCCGTTTTAACCATTACCACAAATTCAAACGCTGAAACAATCCTCTGAAAAAAATACAACCAGTAAAATGTAAACGCTTTATGTTAAGTGTCCTTATATATGTGGGCGGGTTAGTTCAGTTGGTAGAGCATGTGCACATATATAGAGGTTTACTCCTCGACTCCGACCTGCGGCCCTTTGCTGCATGTCATTCCCCATATCTCTCCCCTTTCATGTCTTCATCTGTCCTGTTGAATTAAAGGCCTAAAATGCCGCAAAAAATAACAAGTGTCGTAATATATTTTGCAGACCCTTGCAGGAAGTACAGGGATGAATGCATGTACGAACATCCTCTGTCCTAATGTCTGCCAAATAAATAGTATATACATACATACCTGGTTCTTGACTTGAACCACAAGGTCTTCAGGGATGTCTCCTAGTGGGTATGCCCTTCCTGCAAGACAACAGCTACACACACACACACACACACACACACAAACCAACACACACACACACAGTATTAACAATGTTCAGGATTTTAACACAGGTGATTTTTCATGAATGTATTCAATAACCCTGTATACTGTATGAAGCTTGCCCCCCAATTTGTGAACCACTTAATATTAATGTACTAACAAGTTCTGCTGCACTGATAGGAAAGGAAAGGACTGCCACGTAATTGTGCTCATCTCGCTTTCTCTCAACTCAAAAAGGAGGCCCTGCAGAATGTCATCCGAACGATCATACGAGCTATATAAAGCCTAGTCCACTTCCAATCTTTTAAGGTCAAATGTTATGCTCTGACCATCTGTCACACCTCTGCTCTCCATACAGGCTGTGGAACCGTTTTTATCAAACAGCAGACCAGTTTCAACAAACATTCTTCACACTATCAGGAAAGCCATAAGAGGAAAGGCATTTGACAAAAGTGTTTGTGATATCACCAAATCTGCTGTTTAAGTAAAGTTCTTAACTATCAACTGTTCTTTTCAATAATGTGAAGGGAGATATGAAGTCGTATATGTGGAACAGAGGTGTTGGCTGACTAGAACATTTCAAACTTGGCTGTAATGTATGCCACGGACTAACTGATCTGTGTGAACTTACCTTATGTACACCAGAAGTTTGTTTCCCATCACCACTTCCTCATCTGCCCAGGAAGAAAAAGAGCATAGTTAAAGACTGAAAATGTAATGTTTAAAACTTTAAAAAAAACTACTGAGATACTTCTGGGGTGTGCGGAACTCTGGGGTGTGCCTTACCTGTCAGGCCCCTCCCAGCTCTAAGTGGTGGGCCAATCACGGCAAAGAGTTTCTGAAATATAAACACAAAGTAGTGCTTTTTTAATCTAATTTAAACTGTTCAGATGTATGTGGCTTGGACGCAATGTCTTTTGAATACTGAGTAGGAAAAAATGCAAATAAAACTCCAGCAGTTATAACCACTGTCTTTAGCTTGTGTAAAAATGGAAACTTTTGTATGACTTGACTTGTGACTTGCTTGACCAAAGCTATGACTTGACTTGCTTGATTGTCACACAAAATGACTTGGACTTGCTTGAGACTTGAAGGTTAAGACTTGAGACTTGCTTGTGACTTGCCCATGTGTGACTTACTCCCATCTCTGATATATAATAATTGATATATATAGGATAATTTTGAGCAGGGAAGTATCAATGCATTATCCCTGCAAGAAAAGCACAATTTAAGAAAAATGTTTTGAAAACTCAGATCAAATCACTTCAACTCATTAAGATTCTAGCATTAACCTTTGCGCCACAAATAGGAGCCCCAAACAGCTTATTCTGTGGTCTCTGTTGATGCTTTAAAAAAGCAGCTGAAGACTCACTTGTTTAAATTTACTTTTTTTCCTCGGACTTTTTCATTTTTACTTCCATTGGTATTTTATGTCTTGTTTTCTTGCTCAATTTACTGTTATGGGTCTTATTTTAACATCATCATCATGTAAAGCACTTTGTCTGTAAAAGTGCTATATCAAATAAACTTATTATTATTATTATTATTATTATTATCTCAGCGAGGGGAGGCCTTGAATGTAGTTCAAATGGTTTGTACTTTATTTACATATTGCAATTTAAGTCCAACTGAAATCAAACTAATCCTATTGATTAAGACAATTTAGTAAAAGATGTGCATCAACTCTGACATGATGAAACAACCTTTTGGTGAAGCACTTACCTCCATTGGTGTAATGTAGTCATTCATACTGCTGTTGAAAACGTAGATCATTGCATCATAGAGTTGGTTCTCCCAACACACTTGAACCACCTTGAACACACACACACACACACACACACACACACACACACACACACACACACACACACACACACACACACACACACACACACGAAAGTGGAAATGGCATGATTTACTCTCCACATAGTCCTTAATGTCCACAGACAAAACAGACACGCGCACGCACCTGCTGTATGTCCAGGCTGGTCACATCCAGATGGACAATGCATCTCTCCAGGCTGTCCATCATGCCATTGCCATGGTAATGGGCCAGGAGGTCCTTCATGATGGGCGTGGTGAGGTGACCGAGGCGGTCCGCAACAATGTATGACTCCAGTGACTCTAGAAAGACACCCTTAGCTACCATGTTCTCCACCAGCCGAGAATACAGCTGGTTGAACATCAGGTCGCTGTGAACACCCACACCCACGAAAAAAAAACATTTTACTTATGGTCTGATTTTCTTCACACTTATTTATTTATTATGTTCTCTGGTGTCACAAAGACCTAACAAGGAAATAACTTATTATGATAATTAAGGGCCTCTTCACATCTGAAAGTCCCAACCAAGGTCCAGATCAAGGTTCATGTTTTTGTTGTATATATTTGATCCGGTTAGTTCTAGTTTCACCCTGCAGTATTGCAAACGCACTAAAGAACTAAACATGACATAACTATGCTCTGTCATCATCACATACGTGAGCCGCATCTCCTGATACTTGTGATTGATTGGTTAGTAGACTGGCTTCCCCGTCCTCTCTCCCACGTTACTTGGGTTTTGAGGAGCTGTAGTATTTATTTAAGATAAAGGTTAAAGCCCCAGTGTGTAAGAATTACTCCCATCTAGCGTTGAGATCATATATCGCAATCAACTATCTCTCGCTACGCAGTTGAAAGTACGTATTGCATCTACGGTAGCCACCATGCTTCAAAAAGCGAAAATGTACAAAAGGCCGTCTTGTTGGAGTGCATGTCAGAGAGTGGCGCGGACGCACGCTTCACACCACGAGCGGGTACGCGCGCCACCCGGCAGAAAGGAGAGAGAGAAAAAAAGAGACTGCAGCAGTCTGGAGGATAATTAACTAGTTGGGATTTGTATATTCTGGGCGAAGAAGAAGACTCCTGTTCCTGAAATTTGGATTTTGAATACGTGTGGTCCTCCGTGTTTCCTTCTTTAAACTTGCCGGGG
>CM042437.1:29831137-29906137 GCA_023631565.1 Gymnocephalus cernua | reverse complement strand
GATATTTCACCGCTGGAAATCTGAATATATTTAAATTGGGTCACTTATGTAGCAGAAATGTGATTTTTTTTTTTTTAATTGGTGCCTTCTAGGCCGAGAAAAGCCAGAAAATGTGTTTTTGACTCATATGGATGACAGACACCAAATCCCAGAATGCACTTCGCTTTGCTGCTCGTTGTCCACTCGCAAGCCACGCCTACCGCTTGACAGACAGACAGACAGACAGACAGCGAGAGTAAGCCCTGACTGCAGTACGCAGATCGGGGAGTGGCTCAACGTGGGTGGAGCTAAATGTTAGACTCCGCCCACTTGCCCAATAGGAAGAATGTGTGTCTGAGGGAAAAACACAGGACTTTCACCTCTTAATACATCCATGCTTTCACCCCAGAGACCGGGGCTTGTTTCCCGCAAGTCATGTTTGCTTTCCCTGTTGTTGTTTTCCTTCACCCAACCGTCCATTGCTGTCTCGCGTCCCCGAGAGACCGCTTCTTGTTTCCCGCAGTCACGTCGCGACTGGGTCGAGACTGGGGCTCCCACGAGTCGTATCCACAGAGAACGGGGCTCGTTTCCCGCGTTCACATCGGCGAGACCGGGGCTCGTTTCCCGCGTTCACGTCGCCCAGAGACCGGGGCTCGTTTCCTGCGGGTCACGTCCCGCAGAGACCGGGGCTCCCGCAGGTCACGTCCCCCAGAGACCGGGGCTCATTTACCGCGGGTCACGTTCCCCCGAGACCGGGGCTCCCGCGGGTCACGTCCCCCTTAACCCAACCGTCCGTTGTTGTCTCGCGTCCCCCAGAGACTGGGGCTTGTTTACCGCAAGTCACGTTTCCTTTCCCCGTTCTTATTTTCCTAATCCCAACCGGTTCTTCTTTTCCTTTTTTATAATTAAAATATCATTATTATAATCTATATCTTTTTTTCATAATTAAAATATAATTTCTTATAATCTCTCTCTATATATAGCTATATATAATACAACCCCAAATCAGAAAAAGTTGGGACAGTATGGAAAACACAAATAAAAAAAGAAAGTAGTCATTTCTAAATGTATTTTGACTTGTATCTCATTGCAGACAATACAACAGCACATAATTTAATGTGTTCCTCATGATTTTTATTGTTTTTGTTTAAAAAAAACTAAATTCCTATTTTGGTTCTTGCAACACATTTCAAAAAAAGTTGGAACAGTAAAGCATTTACCACTTTGTAATGTTGCCATTCCTTTTCACAACACTTAAAAGACGTTTAGGGACTGAAGACACCAAGTGATGAAGTGTTTCAGGTGTAATTTTGTCCCATTCTTGCTGCAAACAAGTCTTAAGGTGGGCAAGGCTTTCATTGTCACATTTTGCGCTTCAAAATGCGCCACACATTCTCTATTGGAGACAGGTCGGGACTGCAGGCAGGCCAGTCAAGTACCCGTGTCCTCTTCTTCCGCAGCCAGGACTTTATAATGTGTGTGGTTTTGCATTATCTTGTTGAAATATGCATGGACGTCCCTGGAAAAGATGTCTTCTTGAATTGTGCTCCAAAATCTTACCTTTGTTACCTTTGCCAAGGGCACTGACACAACCCCATACCATGACAGACACTGGCTTTTGGACTTGTTGCTGGTAACAGTTTGGATGATCCTTTTCTTCTTTGGTCCGGAGCACACAGCGTCCATTTCTCCCAAAAATACCTGAAATACTAATTCATCTGACCACAGCACACGTTTCCACTGTGTGATGGTCCATCCCAGATGCCTCCGAGCCCAGAGAAGTCAACGGCGTTTCTGGACACTGTTAACATAGGGCTTCCTTTTGGCACAGTACAGTTTTAACTGGCATTTGTGGCTGTAACTACGTATTGTGGTACTTGACAAAGGTTTGCCAAAGTAGTCCTGAGCCCATGTGGTGATATCGCTTATAGATGAATGACGATTCTTGATGGATCGGAGATCGGAGGGATCGGAGATCACGGTTGTTCAGCTTAGGCTTGCGTCCTTGTCCTTTACGCACTGAAATTCCTCCACATTCCTTGAATATTTTAATTATGTTATGCACTGTTGAAGGTGAAATAAGCAAATATCTTCCTATCTTTCTCTGAGGAACATTGTTTTTAAACATTTCAATAATTTTCTCACGTATTTGTTGGCAAACTGCCGATCCTCGGCCCATCTTTGCTCCTAAAGGACTAGACCTTTCTTGGATGCTGCTTTTGTACCAAATCATAATTACAATCACCTGTTGACATCACCTGTTTCAACTCATATCATTATTTAACCACTTTACTTGATTACTAGCCCTAAATTGCTCCTGTCCCAACCTTTTTTGGAATGTGTTGCAGGTCTGAATGACAGGAAAGGATGTATATTTACAAATGAAATTAAGTTGACCGGACAAAACACGAAATATTTTGTGTTCACATTGTCTGCAATGAAATACAAGTCAAAGTACATTTAGAAATCACTACTTTCTTTTTTTATTCGTGTTTTTCATACTGTCCCAACTTTTTCTGATTTGGGGTTGTATATATATAATGTCTGTAGGTGCTGCATTTACGTTTGAGAATGTGCTGCCTGATTGCCGCCACCAGATGGCGCCCACGGAGTCAAACGTTTAGCTCCGCCCACATTTAGCCGTATATATAGTATATATTATGTCCGTAGGTGCTTAAAATATCATTATTTATTGTAATAAATATATATATATATACCTATATATAATATATATTATGTCCGTAGGTGCTGCATTGACGTTTGAGAATGTGTTGCCTGATTTCCGCCACCAGATGGCGCCCACACGGAATCAAACGTTTAGCTCCGCCCACATTTAGCCCAACCCCAATCTGCGTACTGCAGTCAGTTGCAATTGGACAGCGAGGCATTCAACTCAACTCAATGTGTTTTATTGTTATTTCAACCATATACACGGCTCAAGTGGTGTTACACATTTAAGATATATAAAAATGACATTATATAAACACGACATACAAAACAGGCTAGCTTTAGTGCACACACACATTATAGGCTCCGTAATGTTCAGCTAAGCATACTAGCATTAGGCTTGGTGGGCTGTAAACACAGAGTATAAACACAGCCGTGAATTACCGTGGAATGTCGAATGGTCGGCACATAACAGTCACAAACTCCAGCGGTTAGCAGTTAGTTGGATACAAATCACCCCATTTCTGCACCAGTCCGTGCTAACACAGCTCACCTTCACGGTCTTTTATCCAGTGACAGCACATCTCTAGCTCGGATCGTCGGAGGGCTAGCAGTCCTGGTAGCTGGTCAGTCCGGTAAGCTGTTGTTCAGCCATGTTTCCACGAAAACAAAAAACACAGTCTCTGAACTTGCGTTGGAAGTTTCGTTGAAGTTGGATGTAGTCCAGTTTGTTGTTTAATGAACGAACACTTGCAAGCAGGATTGATGGGACAGGTGGCCGGCTAGCGTTAGCTTCCCACCTAGCCGATGATGATGTCCCCTACCCGGCTTGGGGCATCGAGCGAGACCGCTGGTCTCCGTGCTGGTCTCCCTGCAGGCGAAGCTCTCGTAGTGTAGTAGCGTCTGTAATAACGTTTCCTGCATATTCTCCGATCTGTACCGATGTATCCCTGTGGTACACGTGCGGTAGTTTGAATGCACATAATTGTTGTAAAAGTTTGCTGCTGAGAAGAGAGAGCCCTGTTTAGCGAGGATTCAAGATGGCTGACATTTCGTTTTTTTCCGGCTGAGATCGGCTCGCTTCGGGTGATGAGCAGGTTGAAAACATGTGGAAGTAGCTCCTACTACTGGCTGTAGTCTTTTGCCTCTGGCCAAAAATCTTCCGATGACGCAAAAATCGTCATTTCACGTTATCGGAAGAGTTTTTCCAGACCCCCCAATTCAGAGATCTCCTGTCTCAGGGGTATATGAGGGAGGGACGCACGGTCATTCAGAAATACTATCGGGTTTCTACTGATACAAAGCTGAATGCTAAATCGGTGAAGTATCCCTTTAATTATGTAGAAGTTTGAGCCTGAATATAACTTAATCTGATGAGTTATAAAAAGAAAATCACCCCCCTCAGAATTGTCATGAAGGGTAAATTAGCTATAGAGACCAAAACCGTTTTTTGAACCAGGCTGTAAACTGCTATAGTGGGGAGTGGGGAATTTAACATGGGGGTCTATGGAAATTGACTCACTTCTGGAGCCAGCCTCAAGTGGTCACTCAATGCAGTTTTTGGCACTTCTGCATGTGCTTTATTGCTCAGCAGGGAAGGTGGCCCCTTGCTTGTTATATACATAGTAGCTGCATTAAATACAAATGTTTAAGCCACCTGTGTGTTTCAGTGGATCAGTGTACTGTACGTGTCAAAAGTGTCTCTTTCCCTTAGGTGCCTGGGTAGCTCAGTTGATAGAGCCTGCACACATATGAAGAGGTTTATTCCTTGACACAGAAGCCCATGGTTTGAATTCTACCTGCAGCGATTTGTCTTTCCCCTTTCATATCTAAGCTGTCCTAGTGATTAAAGGAGGAAATGCCCAAAAAATAATCTTAAAAAAGTTATCTTTCCTGTTTTGGGCAAGGTGTTGCAGCTCTGATATTGCCAATTTAGTCTATGAATTGCACTTAGTCAGGCCCCTCACCTGGAACCAATTTGCCTTTGGAGTCCCTATCAGGGGCCAATGCCCCCAACAACATAGCTCACAGAGACACACAAAACCCAGTGCCTGTCTTCTAAATTATGGTTAACATTTTATGTTTTTTTAATGAAAATATTCAACATTATAAGTTTAAAAAATTAAATGTATTATCTATAAAAAAATAATATTTTCTACCCTCAGAAATACCCACAGCCTAAAGGACAGAAGAAGAAGAAGATAGTGAAATATGGCATGGGTGGACTCATCATCTTCTTCTTGATCTGCATCATCTGGTTTCCCCTTCTCTTCATTTCATTGGTCAGATCAGTGGTGGGTGTGGTCAACCACCCCATCGATGTCACGGTGACTGTCAAGCTGGGAGGATATGAGGTAATCAACATTGCATAAAACAGTCTCTTCTACTGTCTCTTAAAACAGAAACAAATACGTTATGACTACTCGAAAGCTACAACTATGGCAGAGTAGCCGTATTTAATGTGTATGAATCTTTCAGTGGGTTAAATTAATAATAATACATTTTATTTAAAGCGCCTTTCATGACACCAAGGTCTCTTCACAAACATCATTAAACATTGTTAAAATTGTAGTCATCTCATAAAATTAAAATAAAAGATAAATAAAAGTCAGTCAGTCCATAAGCCATCTTGAAGATATATGTTTTAAGTCTTTTTAAAGTCAGCAATTGAAGCCATGTCCACACGAAGACGTCTGATGCAAACGCATTCCGTCTTCCCTGGATTCGTTTCAAGAAAAGTCACGTCCATACGAATCCATTTGTAAATCACTCAGCGCGCTACTTCATATTCCAGGCCTGTAGGCGGCGCTGTTATTGCTAGAGACATTCACCAAAAATGAAGAAGAGCAGTCTTCAGTCTCTTGCACTTCCCTTCATAACATGACTAGCTAGCTAGTTCTTTTAATACATCCATGGACTAGACTTTAATAACTTTCACCACTGCTCGTTATATAAAGGCCACCGCTAGAAAACGTGTCTTTGTTTAATTGTATAATGTGCTGTTGGATTGCTTTTTATTTTGCAATTCTGTCTGCTATCGGACATGATTGCAGCGCGCTAGCTAGCTAGCAGAGCTAACGTTAGCGCGCTAGCTAGCTAACATTGGCAGTCAAACAAACATCAGTGCTCCAGTGTCTTTTTGATAATCTACACATTTTTCTTGCGGTAGCCTTTCTACAATAAGACGTGCTAAAAGTTACTATCCTTTCAAGGAGTTGATAAGCAGATTAGCTGGATAACCCCTTAGTCACAGTGTCTGATGTGGTCTGGCAGTGAATTCCACAGCTTGGGGGCGGTGTAGCTGAAAGCCCTCTCTCCCAGGGTGCTGAGGTTCACACTAGGGACATGCAGTAGGCCTGCTGAGGAGGATCTCAGGTGGTATCCACACGGAAACGTATTTCGATGCAAACGCACATCTTTTGCATCGTTTGGGCCGACTGTCCACACGAATCCTGTAAACGCACTGCCCGTAAACGCACTTTTTTGAAACCTGGTCCCAGGGTGAATAAAAAAAAAGACGGCTCACGTTTGGCTTCATGTGTACGGCGAAACCGCATACGTGCGTATCGATGATGTCATCCCCACACACCTCGGACTCAAAGCTCCGCCTTCAACCCAGCTGACGGCTATTATAGCAGGGAGCAATACTGTTTATAAAGTGGAAGTAGAGAATTTATCAACTAGCTCGCTAATCTGTCTGCTCATCAACTCCTTGAACGGATTATAGTAACTTTTAGCACCGCTTATTGTAGAAAGGCTACTGCAAGAAAAACGTGTAGCTAGATTATCAAAAAGACATCGGATCATTGATGTTTGTTTGACTGCCGATGTTAGCTAGCAGAGCTAGCGTTAGCGCGCTAGCTAGCTAGCGCACTAACGCTAGCTCTGCTAGCTGCAATCATGTCCGATAGAATGTAAACAAAGTTTACATTCTTTTTCTATGTGGCCTTTATATAACGAGCAGTGGTGCAAGTTATTAAAGTCTAGTTCATGGATGTGTTAAGCTAAGAGAACTAGCTAGCTAACAGTCATGTTATGACAGGAAGTCACTGAAGGCTGCTCTTCTTCGTTCCGTTAATTTCTGTAGCAATAACAGCGCCACCTACAGGCCTGGCATATGAAGTACCGTGTTGAGTCATTTACATATGGATTCATGTGTACGTGAATTTTCTTGAACCGAATCCAGGGAAGACGGATGCGTTTTCATCCTAACGTCTTCGTCTGGATGGGGCCTCAGTGAGCGAGCAGAGGTGTAAACTTCCAGCAGGTCAGTGCGGTAGGTGGGTATAATTGTGTAGGGCCTTGTATGCCAGGAGCAGGACTTTGAAACATATTCTGTAAGCAACTGGAAGCCAGTGCATAAGCAATGGTGTTGCATGGCCAGTGAATTTGAAGCATGTTATAATCCTCGCTGCAGAATTCTGGATGAGTTGGAGCCGGTGGAGTAGCTTATTAGGGATTCCAGACAATATGGAATTACAGTAGTCAAGGCGGGATGTCACATATGCATTGACAAGGACTTCTGCACTCACTGGGCGAAGCCGTGCAATGTTTTTTAGATGGAAAAAGGAACTTTGAGACATACTGTTTATGTGCGCACTAAATGAGAGTATTGTCCAGTATGACACCAAGGCTCTTGACATGGTTGGAGCAAGGGATGGTGCTGCCATCTACAGAAAGGTTGAAAGGTTCCATCTTAGCAAGAGCTGATTTGGAGCCAACCACTAGCAGCTCAGTCTTATGGCTCAGATATACTAGCGCTTTCAACAGTGCGTGCGGAAATCGTGACGTCACGGGACTGCCGTGAGTATTTATACTCGCGCTGGTAAGACTAGTTGCAGTCTTCTCCTGAACAGCGGTGGCGCTAAGGAGCAAAGGCTACCGATGTTTTTCTTTCTAAGGACTAGAAGAAGAAGAAAAAGATAAACAACGGCAGAACAGGCAGCAACAGTGCCGTCAATGCTTCGATTTGATTCAGTGAGCTACTTGGTCAGATCAAGCCTTTCATTCACAAAAAAAGAACTCATTTTAACCCGGTAAGTTTACCAGAGAGACTTGCAGTCAGTCGGCAAGTCCTGGCATCCGGTTTCCCAGGAGCTCGTTCAGGCTTTCTGTTTCCGGTTTGTCGGGCGCCGCTGAAAAAAATAGACTGGTGCGCGCCCTGTGCTCGCGCGCTGAAAATCGGACGCGCCGGCCGGAAATTACGTCATTTTGATGTCACGAATGCGCGCGCCACCTCCAACGCGTCAAGCATAAAACGGTCTTTACTGTTATTCAGCTTCAGGTAGTTTTGTGTCATCCAAGTTTATGTCATGGAGGCAGGCAGTGATTACAGCTGGTGGAGTGGCAGTGGATTTTGTAGATAAGTAGAGCTGGGTGTCGTCAGCATAATACTAAAATTGAACACCATGTTGCCTGACGATAGTGCCAAGTGGGAGGAGGTAGCTCATGAACAACAGAGGGCCCAACACAGACCCCTGGGGCACTCCTCTTGTCACAACAGTACTCTCAGACTTGCAACTCAGACGCTGTACCTACTGTGTCCTTCCAGAGAGATAGAAGGTGAACTACTGGTGAACACTGCCCCGCACTCCAATAATTAGCGAAAATGGAAATAAGTCCATCATCAGCTGCACAGAGGAGGTCTTAATCATGGCCGTTTCAGTACTGTGCATAACACGAAATCCAGACTGGAATGGCTCGAAGAGATCATTGTCCTTCAGGTGATCCTGGAGTTGAGTTGCCACTAGGGATGGGCATGATTAATCGACGCTCGATAATGGATAATTTTCGTCAATTTCGTTGATCACGTTAATTTGTTATCGATTAAACTAATGCAGGTTGCATTGCATAGTGTGAGTCTTGAAGCAATGAAATTAATTTCACTGTGTGGCAGCAATTAAACATTTTATAGCCCGGGGGCGCCATATGCTACTCAGTTGCCGTGACCTCATGAAGAGGTCATGGCAAAGTGTGGCGTTGGGACCATTTTGATTTAAAAAATGACTTAGTTCACTTCAAACACCGCGATGCCGTGTATAAGTACAACACGGCCACAACTCAAATGAAGTACCACTTAAACAAAGTGCATCCAACCCTGGTTAATATCGGTGGCGGTGCTTCCTGCTCTCAGTCTCAACCTAGCATCAACTCTGCGTTAGCACGGAGGAGCTGCAATGCACAACGAGCAGAGAAAATTAATCAAGGGATCTGCAAGTTCATTGACATAAATATTGGAACCAGCATGTCACATTCCGTCACAACGTACCATCACCAGATTGGTAGAAACTCACTATGAAGAACGGAATAAGGTTCCCCGGGTGGGCCAAGTTAGCGCGGAGGTACCTGTGCATCCCGGCCGGCAGGGCTGGACTGGCCATCGGGCATACCGGGCATTTTCCCGGTGGGCCGACGCACTTTTGGGCCGAATCGCCGATATAATTTATAGGCCTTTGTTTTAATTTTTTTATTTTTTTATGCAGATTGTTGGAAGCTCTTGCTCACGTTTGTATTTAGCTACATTATTGTATTATTATTGTATTGTATTATGCTTCAGTAGTTACATTACATTGATATAGTGTAATTAATAGTGGGTTTGTTGTTGTTTGCTAGCCTATGTATACTTCATATGCATTGTGTATGGTAGCCTTCACAATGTTATTTGTTTCTTTGCAGAACCACACACAAATACACAGCCATAGCAGAGCTACCCACGCCCATTTTGTACTGTTTCCTTAAAGCGCCAAGAGGGATAATTGTTCCGTCCGTGTTTTAACTGACATCCCTGGGGCGAAGTTGGAAACCAGAATAATATGCTGGAAGTTTAGCATCCACGTTAAAATGGACAAACGACCACGGAACACCATACGCAAGCGATGTGTACAGAAATTACGGGAGAAAAAGATTAAGTATCTACAGGCGAATGCCTCAAAATGTGCCAACATGTCTGACATGTTTGGGGCTGTAGTAGCTGCTTCAACATCAGCATTAGGCTACCTGACGTAGAGAAAGGAGGAGAGGTGGCTGGCTATACAGAGAAGCAGAAACAACATCATGACAGGGAAGAGGCCGAGGAGGAGGAGAGCGACCATGACAGGGCCACGGGAGAGAGAGGGAGGAACAGATGGAAGAGAGAGTAGGCCTAGTTGACGACGGTAAGAAGTACGTGAATTAACAGGTTGTGTGTGTGTGTGTGTGTGTGTGTGTGTGTGTGTGTGTGTGTGTGTGTGTAATGACAACAAGCAGTTTGGCAGTAACATTAAAGTTAGTGGCTGTCAGGTAACCTAACTGTTTAAGGGTTGGCCTGTTGGGTAGCTGAAGTCTGTGATCTATACAGCCTGTTCTACTAGGCTCATGTATACTATGTATACAGCCTGTTCTACTAGGCTCATGTATATTATGTATACAGCCTGTTCTACTAGGCTCATGCATACTATGTATACAGCCTGTTCTACTAGGCTCATGTATACTATATATACAGCCTGTTCTACTAGGCTCATGTATACTATGTATACAGCCTGTTCTACTAGGCTCATGTATACTATGTATACAGCCTGTTCTTCTAGGCTCATGTATACTATATATACAGCCTGTTCTACTAGGCTCATGTATACTATGTATACAGCCTGTTCTACTAGGCTCATGTATACTATGTATACAGCCTGTTCTACTAGGCTCATGTATACTATGTAACAGCCTGTTCTACTAATCTCATGTATACTATGTGTACAGCCTGTTCTACTAGGCTCATGTATACTATGTATACAGCCTGTTCTACTAGGCTCATGTATACTATGTATACAGCTGTCTCTCTACATTGCCCAGAGATTTAAGCTAAATGAATTATACCTTAACTTAGCTGACATTTCTCTGTTTCTCACTCTTTTAAAGGTTACCTTGTTAGAGTAAATCTTTCTTGTTCATTGGTGTGGGCCAAGGCAACATTTTGATTGACTTTACTGACAATACACTTGTATACTTAAATGTTGTTAAATAATTTGAAATTGTACTTTAAACTTTATCTTTGGCAATGACTTGCACTTGAGTATGGACATTGTGTAGGCTACCCTATGGCATCCAGGTCGCCAATCAAAAGTGAGTGAGTACACTGCTTCTCTCTTCCAGGGCATATACTACTCCCAGCTTTATTGTAGCTTTTGGGAAGGGTTATGGTTATTGTAGTTAGCAGACACCTTTGTCTAAAGCGACACAATATGAATCTTACAATGGTTAAAATTAACAGTAAACAGTTTTTAAAAGTTGCTAAGCCAATATTAAGCAAAATAGTAATAATAACAATAATGGCAATACAATATCAAATATCAATAATAATAATAAAAAATATAATAAATATACAAATCATAACTCTAAGAATTAATTAATTATTGAAGTGTAAGATCAACAGATAAGTCTTGAGACCTCTTGAAGGATCCAACACCATCACATGAACGCAGAACACTAGGCAACTCATATCATAGAATGGACGCATATTTTAAGAGGACTGTCTGCAGGGAATGTCTCTGACCAATCACGGTGGGTGTGGGCCGCCTGGGCCAAAAATGCCCGGGCCGATTTTTTGTCCCAGTCCAGCCCTGCCGGCCGGCGGGTGTTTTCGGCGGCTGGACTTAAGGTCACCAGGTAGCGGTCGCGTCTGACCCCAGATCATGTCAACATGCTTATTTTTCTCAACAAAAATCAGTAGAATGGTGTAGAAGTTGTATGTGAGTTACTGGTTATTTTTGATTAGGCTTTGTCCATGCCTTGGATAGTTTTGAGTTACATTTTAACAAAACCTGTCAGATCTAAGTATTATTATGTTTTTGTTAAGTTATTATTTAACATGATTCTTTTTATTCATTATTTTGGAACAAACGAGGGTCTCTGTTTAAGAACGCCGGTTCGCAGGAGCAGGTTCCACTGCTTGAGAGCACCGCAGCGCATATATCTTCAAGTTTAGCCTAACCTCCAGTTTAACTGCCACAAGTTGTTCTTCTTGGAATTAAGATCTCATCGAGGAAAAGCACGCTGTATTTTTGTATTGTCATTGCGTTTTTAATTTATAGAAAGTTAAATAAATAATGAATTTTAATATAAAAATATTAATGATTAATCGATAGTTGATTGTTAATTCTCCCGACGATTGACTAAGAAAATTTAATCGAATGCCCATCCTTAGCTGCCACTATCTTCAAGAACTTTGGAGAGCAAAGGCAATTTGGAAATAGGCCTATGGTTGTTTCAGCGTTGGTCTGACAATAGCAGTTTTAAAGGATGGTGGTACAGTGCCAGAGAGAAGAGAGGTTTTTAGTATTGATGTAATCATCGGAACAATAGATGGCAGGCAGCTGTTAACCAGGCTTGTTGGAAGAGGGTCCAGCTGATAGGTGGACGAATTGCACTTTTTGATGAGGCCACATATCACATTGTTCATTGTTGTAGGATGATTCCTGAGTGCTCAGTGAGCATGGTTGTTTCAGCTGAGTAATTGAACATTCTAATTGCTGGTGGATTGCCTCAATTTTGGTATTGAAAAAAGTTCAGGAAGGCTGAGCAGCGTTCCTGATGAGAGTTCCTGATGGGTGATGTTATCAGGTGGCTTAAGGAGACAATTAACAGTCGAAAAGAGAGCCCTGGTGTTTCCTTCACTGATTGTCTTTGCATAGTATGATGTTTTTGCAACACAGAGGGCGTTTTTATACTGATGCAGGTGTTCAGAGTACATGTCTTTATGCACAGTAAGACCAGTATTTTTTGACAGCCACTCCAGGCGTAAGCCCAAGGATTTCATATGCTGATGTTCAGGTGTAAACCAAGGAGTGGAGTGCACAAATGAAACAGTTTGCTTCTTTATCACTGATGGGCAGTAACGCGTTAGAAGTAACGCATTACTGTAATCCGATTACTTTTTTCAAGTAACGAGTAAAGTAAGGGATTACAATTGCAAAAACAGTAATTAGATTACTGTTACTTCCCCGTAAGCAGGCTGCGTTACTGTGTTACTTAACCATGATTTTGTTTTGTGAGACTGTCTCGTGAGTGACAATGACGTATAAGCGCTGCGACGTCAGTGTAAACACCGACATGTGTAGTGTTGAACAAGAGACAACATGGAGCGCGGGAGAGAACAGGATCATGCAGCGTTAAATGCTTGGAAGTATCAACATTACTTTGAGTTTGACTCGGATAAAGGTGACAAAAACATCAGCGTCCGCTGGTCACTGTGTGGGAAGAAAATCTGGACGGTGAATAACAAAAGTTTTATGGGTGTAACAGTTCACAGGTCCACAAAGTAACTTACTAAAGTAACTAGTAAAGTAACTAATTACTTTTGAAAATAAGTAATCAGTAAAGTAACTGGATTACTTTCTTGGAGAAGTAATCAGTAATCAGTAACTATTACTATTACTATTTCCAAGTAACTTGACCAACATTGGTCTTCATAGGAGCAAGTTTGTCAGGTGCTGTAGACATTCAGTCATTGTAGTGGTCAACTAAATCCTCCAATGAAGTATTAGAAGCAGGGGAGGGATAAGTGGCAATAAGAGAAGTGAGTTCCTCTGTTTCCACCTTTTTAATGTTGTCATATGACATCACACGCTGAATCTTGGACTTCATGACAGGCAGATGGGTGTCAAACAGTACAGCTTTGGGAGATCACGTGACCGACAAAGCTGAGGCTCCTCACCCACCTCCGCATTTTCATTGAAAACCAGGTCTATTCTTTTTTATTCACTGTCAACCATTTCATCTGTTACTACGGTGACTTAGTGGAGTGCCTGCAGGAGCGTAAAAACAGGGCTCGCTGCCGTTTACCCGAGCACAGAACTCTGCTAACTCTGCTAACATGGCGACGGCTAGCAAGGATTCTGATGCTAACGCGGACCTACTCATGGAAGAGATTAGGACCAAGGCCCTGGAAAAATCAGCAGTTCATATCGCAGTGAAGGAAGCGTTAGCAGAAATTGACACCTCGCTACAACACATCAGGACAGAGCTGGAGAGGCAGGGAACTACAGTAACAGACCTAACGGCTAGACGAGGCGCAAAAAGACAACAGACAGATGAGAAACACGGTGAAAGCCTGCATTGATTACCAGAAGACATTTGAGTTGAAGTTAGCCGAAATGGAGGACAGATCGAGAAGAAATAATGTGCGCATCATTTGACTGAAAAGAGGGCAGCGAAAAAGATGACCCAGTTTGCCAAAATGGATTTCATCCTTACAGAACAGGGCTACCATTGAAATTGACAGAGCGCACAGAATCTACGGCAAGGGTACAACACGCACGCTGATTCCCAGATGTGTGAGATACCAGGACCGTCAAGCAATTATCCATGAGGCGAGACAAGAACAGCAGGAAGGCCCGATTCGTGATTCCAACCCAACGCTGCGCTTTAAGCCTGACTACAGCGCTCTAATCGTACAACGGCGCCAGGAATTTATGGGAGTGCAGTGTAAGCTGCATGCTAAAGGCATCCCAAACTTTCTTATTTATCCGGCAACTCTGAGAGTAACCCACAGAGGGAGAACGCTCACGTTCACTGCACCCGAGGAAGCGGACAGGCTCTGTTGGGATCTGGATATGTAGAAGGGGAACGTGACACCCGCACAAGCCGCTTCGCGACCGGACCGGGCGCTGTCATTGGACCCAGAGGGCGGGGTGAAGACCTCTTGTTCGACGCGGGAACCTGGGCCGATCACCGATTGCTGGAAGACGTATCGGCCGATACCGATCACTGATCACTTTTATGAACTGAAAATTACGTAACAGTCACACATCTAAAAAATGTCCTTTCAATCACTGCAGACATTTCTTCAGCACACACACACACACGGACCGACACACACACACACACACACACACACACGGGCCGACAGCTGTGGATTAGCGTATCTGGAACACTGTACAAGTTTAACTAAGTGGACACTGCATGTAAGTTTGGCGACCTAGCTTTAAAGGAATGTTTAATGAGGCTGAAAACATGATGGACACAGATTGCTCACTTTACATAGCCTACTTCAGAAACTAATAGCTGGTTGGAACATGGACTGAAAGAACCTGATCAACCACAGCCTATTCCAGAGCGTAATAGCTGGTTGAAACATAATATATGAGCTTGGGAGCCGAGTTATAAGGAGGATTTGATTAGACTGCATCTTATAATCGTTGTCGTTTAAATTTCCTCTGCGATTCAGTTACATGTCCTCGATAATAGACGCAACAGGCTTTCAAATCTGCCGGCAGTGAGTGGCACGTAATCTTCTCCCCCCTCCCTCTCTGGCATACGTCACAGTCAGTGCCACTGAGTGAAAAGCGTGAAATGTGGAGCAGTATAGCCTGTATGTCCCTTACGGGCTACCATATTTCAAGATGGCGCATGGCTATGGAGCATCTACCCCAGTTCATGTAAGCGCAAATGTAAAATTTCAAGCCAATAGGAATACTTGGAGTTGATGGTGGTGGTCAATATTCATAAAAAAGGACAGGTTTGTGAAGGGCAATACAGATTTTGATAATAAACAACTACAAATGTTACACACCGGGGCTTTAAGTGTAGCTCCTCTTTTGTTAACCTTTGATTTAACCGATCTGAGTCGGGGGACAGACACCGTGGTTATTAGACTATGAGAGGGCGGCTGCTCTAACAGAGGCACAGAGGAACGCGTTGCACTGCACCTCTGATTACTAATATCTACCTTGGGTTGTCATGGTTTATGACCGATAATAAACTCGGTCAGATTTTTAGATATGAGAGCGGCTACATCCCAAGTGGGATGAATGCCGTCCCTCTTAATCAGACTAGGCTTTCCCCAGAAGGCCCCCCAGTTATCTATGTAGCCCACATCATTAGCTGGGCACCATTCCTTCAACCGCTGGTTGAAGGATGACATGCGGATGTATTTTTCATCGCTGATCAGGTTTGGCAGGGGTCCAGAGAAAACTACTGAGTCCGACATAGTCTTTGCATATGCACAAAGTGACTCAACATTAATTTTAGTGATCTCCGATTTACATAATCGGGTATCATTGCCACCTACGTGGAGTATGATCTTACTGAATTTACTGTTATTTTTATTTTTAGCCAGCAGCTTTAGATAAGATTCTATATCGCCCGCTCTGGCCCCAGGGATGCTAACGACCGCAGCCTCTGGAGCCGTCATCCTAACGTTTCGCAGTATATAGCTCCCAATAACCAGAATTGGCTTCTCAGCGGTTGTATCACTGAGAGGGGGCAGTCGTTGTA
Organism: Gymnocephalus cernua; assembly: GCA_023631565.1. NCBI lineage: Eukaryota > Metazoa > Chordata > Actinopteri > Perciformes > Percidae > Gymnocephalus > Gymnocephalus cernua. Next base: position 29,890,246 of record CM042437.1, on the reverse strand, counting down.
AGGGAAGATAGCTACAGCTACGTGCTTGAGTGTAACTGGTGTAGTTTAAATGCAATTTGAGGCAAATAACCGCTAAATTAAACAAATGCTTATGCCCCATTGATGCAGGCTCTAAGTGAAGCAAGTGTAGCTAGGCCTAGCTAGCTAGCTAGTTTAAGTGCAATCCAGGCAAATAACCGCTAAATTAAACAAATTGAGCTTAGCTATGCTTATGCCCCGTTGATGCGGGCTCTAAGCAAGCAAGGTTTGGTTTAAATGAATGTAATCCAGGCAAATAGCCACTAAATTAGACAATAAAGCAGAGTTGAGTAGCTAAGTTTTGTTGGAGCAGCAAACAAGCATCCGTAACACAACACGGAAACACCGGAAATGAGGCAATACGCTTACCGTAAACGTCGGCACGTCCTCTCTCAACTTGACACTCAACAGTGTGATGAAGCTGGAACAGAGGATTGCTGTTGTTAAAATGAACATAGTTTCTTGTGTGAATTTCTTAAGTACAATGATCCCCTTACCGCCACCAATAAATGTCTGGAAGAAACTTGATACCGTAATCCAGCAGTATATTTGGAATAATAAACAGCCTAGGCTAAAATACTTTACCCTGGAACGTACCACAAACACGGGAGGCCTGGTCCTCCCCAACCTTAAAGTGTTCCACAGAGCCTTTCAGCTACAGGCCCTCAGAGTGTGGATAGAACCCTCATCTACAGTCCCATGGAGAGAAATAGAGCAAAACCTCAATGGAAGTCTAACCGTGGATTTCCACCAGTTGCGTTACGCCTGCGGAACGGCTCCGTGGTCCGCCGGATCCGGAGTTGTTGCGGAACGGCTGCGGCCAGGACTGACAGCTGTAGTCACGAGGACCCACTAGATCTCGCAAATTCACGTAGAATAGAACCACAAAACCACCAACAGTTTGTTTCTATTCCGAGGAGTAGAGAGGAAACAACTCTGTGCTGTGTTTTCAAGGTGTAGTGAAGGGAAATATGATCCGCCGTGAGCACGGTGTATTTTATTTTGACTTCCTGTCCCGCACTCACACATCTGCCGTGTGCTGAATTGCTGCGGAGCTCTCTGGCATCCGGCAAAAATAGAAGCTCTGCGTATCTGATCCGGAGGGCTGCGGACCGCCGGAGCTGTGCCGGAACGCAGACATTACGCAACTGGTGGAAATACACACATTGACTAGAATGGAAACCAATTGACTCCGCCGACGTTCCGGAGCTGTTCCGCAGCAATTACGCAGTCGGTGGAAATCCACGGTAAGACTGCAAGACCTTGCCTTTGCAGCTGTGTGTCCAAAAAAGTGTATGCTAACCTAACCTAACCAGTCTTGAGACCCACCCAATCATTAAATGGTTTGTTGATTTTCCTGCGAGAGGATTGGTGACCAGGATTTATGCTAAACTGATGCAAGTATCCGTAGGAGAACTCCCAATAGTAAGGGTGCTCCGATCGATCGGTCACCGATCGGTATCGGCCGATAATGGCTTTAAATAGTTTGATCGGTGGTCTCCATAAATGCCGATCAGATAGGCCGATCAGATGACGCACTACCATGGATGTATTAAGAGCGCACTACTCGTGAAAACATTTTCAACATAGAGCTAAAATGGCGGCGTTCCTACATTCACTGGTCTGGCAAGGTGTCTGAACGGCGGTAGAACAGCGGTTGGCCCGCGGAACGAAGGCTACCGCTTTTAAAAAGCGGCTGCCACCGGTGGTGCGCCGGTGGTGCTCCAGCAAACATGTTTGCGATTACGCCATTCTGACGCTTCTACTGCCTCTGGAGCACCGCTGGTGGTCCGCCGACTCATTGCTATCTGGGAAAAAGACAATACATTAGCGATTTGCAACGTGTGTGCCAAGGAAATACCCCGAGGCGGAAAGCTACAGAGACATTTCAACAGCACCAACCTCATCAGACATTTGAAGGTTAGTCACAGAAAGTAGTATGAGGAGTTTTCAAAGTTAGCTAACGCTAAGGCAGAGCGGAGTCATGTAGCTAGCAGCTCCGGCGCCGCTCAAACAGCTGTTTCCCCGTGTGTGTGTGTGTGTGTGTGTGTGTGTGTGTGTGTGTGTGTGTGTGTGTGTGTGTGTGTGTGTGTGTGTGTGTGTGTGTGTGTGTGTCAGACCAACACACACACAGACGGACCAACTTGGTCCGTGTGTGTGTGTGTGTGTGTGTGTGTGTGTGTCGGTCCGTGTGTGTGTGTGTGCTGAAGAAATGTCTGCAGTGATTGAAAGGACATTTTTTAGATGTGTGACTGTTACGTAATTTTCAGTTCATAAAAGTGATCAGTGATCGGTATCGGCCGATACGTCTTCCAGCAATCGGTGATCGGCCCCAAAAATCCTGATCGGAGCACCCTTACCCAATAGTAAAGAAATGGGAGTGAGAGCTGAGCTCGTAGGGGAACGTAATTAATTGGGAGGGTCTGGGACAAAATTTCCCACTCTTCCAAGAACCCAAATCACCAGCAGATCCACTTCAAAATATGCCATAGGACATACTGGACTCCTCAGAAGTAGAGATTCCAATACCGATACTGCCAAACAAAACGCTGGTATCAGTATCGGGAAGTGCTGGAGTTTATGCACCGATCTGATACCACATAATAAAGCCCTAAAGAAAATCTACGTTAATGTAGTTTATTTATGTGGAGTGTTGAATGCTGTCTTCCACTTGTCCCCCTGCCGGATCCGAACGAGATGGTAGGCGTTGCGCAGGTCGAGTTTTGAAAAGACTGTGGCGCCCTGAAGGGGTTCAAAGGCAGAATTAATTAGTGGCAAAAGTTATTTATTCTTGATAATCGATTAAAGAATGTAATCAAATTAATTACAGACTCTGTGATTAATTAATCTAAATTAATCGCATACATAATTTTTGCTGTGAAAGTATTTTAATTTTCAATGAATAATCAGCATTAGTGACATTAAAATTTTCACTGTTCAAATAATGACCATATATATATATTAGTGCTGTCAAGCGATTAAAATATTTAATCGCGATTAATTGCCTTAATGTCATAGTTAACTAACGATTAATCGCAATTAATCGCACATTTTTATCTATTCTAAATGTCCCTTGATTTCTTTTTGTCCCATTATATTTTTTCATTTTAATGCTCTTATCAACATGGAAAAGTAGATCGGCTTGCTTTGTGCAAATGTTTTTTGATTGAAAACATCATTGCCATATACGTAGTGTTCAATTTCACACTAACATTCACACTTGGAACTAATAATCTGCCACATAATGTAACACCGTTACCTCGATTTTCCATTGCAGGTAGTACTGCCTCATGCCTGATGCAAGTGTGGCTTGTCCTACTGTCTATGGTTTCATAGCGTCGTCAGCGGCATAGCCGTTGTCATAGCAACTGGTTTCCCGTGACTCATTTCCTGGTTCTCGTTCTTGCTCATAACCAACGTAAAATCAAGGAGAGGGTTAACTTTTCTTGCTCCAGGTTTCCCACCGTGGTCAGAAAGAACAGAGGAGACTCTGTTTCTCTCTCTGACTGGAGAGTCACTACTCGCTCGCTCCAAAGCTAATCGCCGTGACGAACCTACTATCTAGCTACGCGGCTAGCAAGCTAGCAAGCCCAAACAGCGGCCAGTTTCCGGTCTGCGAAACCCGCCTTCAATCAATACTATTGGCCAAGCGTCCAAGGTAATGTAACCCCATTTGTTCAGGTCCTATCCCCTGACCAATCCGCTATCCTAACTACTCCCTAACCCAGTGGTTCTCAACCTTTTTTGTGCCAGCGCCCCCCTATCCATTATCCAGGTCCCTAACGCCCCCCCCAAAAAAAATATGTAGGTTAATTGCCCCGAATATTAATGATTACGACATTACAACACATGTATTAGTTTCCCAGGTATCAAAAAGCCATGTGAAATTATATATATTTACAGGTTTTTAAAAACAATGCAAACATTTGACATTCAATTTAAATAACAGCAGCCAATCAGAACGACTAGATATGTAACATTCAAACAATAATTAGGTACAGTATTATCAAAAGGCCTGCTGCATGTCCCTGGTGTGAACCTCAGCACCTTTATAAGATGACTTTAATTTGAACGTCCTTTTTTGTTTATGAAGTTACCTTGGGTGTCATTAAAGGCACTTTAAATAAAATGTATTATTATTATTATTATTATTATTATTACAAACACTAACAGCAGCCAATCAGAAACAGCAATTTAACATTCAAATCTAATTTTCATTCAAATCTAAATCTATAATCGAATTGTTCCAACCGAAAACAAGCCCCCCCCCCCCCAAGCAAACACTCCAAGGCCGGACTTTCAAATAAAGAAAATAAAATGAATGTATACCTAATACGCCTATTCTCGTTCAAAATGTTCATTTTCTTACTGAATCAATGCTATTTTTTTTATATACAGTACATCAGTGTGAGCAAACTCCTCAAAACCATGTAAACTCCATAATGATAACTGGCTCTTTAACTAGAACAGTGTTTCTCAACGGGGGCGGTACCGCCCCCCAGGGGGCGTTCAGAAGATGATGGGGGGCGCTGGAAGAAATATTTTGGAAAGGGGGGCGTTGAGGTGCCCTTGGGGGGCGTTTGTTTGAAAGCTAGTTTAAAGCAAAGATTCATAATAACAATACATGTTTACACTTTAAACTACTAAAAAACACTAGTGGTCTGCAACGTTAAAACCTGCCAGTTTACAGCACTGCAGCTGGACGAGACGCTGGATTATTACTCTTCTGTGCTTCTGTCAGCTTTGTCTGGCGCAGCTCCGTGCTGCCTTCATGGAAATGGGACGTCAGAGTACCGTCTTAAATGATGAACGGTAGTCTCGTTACTGTAAGTAGGTTACGATAAAAACCTTCCTGAGTAAAAAGTCAATACTTATCAATGCACTCACCTGTATAGACCGGCATAAACATGTAGGAAGTGATATTTTAATCTGCTCTGTCTGATCAGTCCACTCTTTTCCACCTCGCTGTTTTACCAAACACAGCTCTACTCTGCAAATAGCCAGTTTTTACCAACAAGCTAAAACAATAAAGCTGTCGGTTGTAGTCTTAGCTTAGCTTGGTGGGAATCTAGAAATTTGGATAAATTCTTATAAACTGAACTGCTGGCTGAGTGAACCGTCCTCTCCACTGGAGCAGTAAATCTATGGATGTATTATAAGACCAAAACAGATACATGTGGCTACTTAATATGCACGTGAATGACGCGATCGTTACCTTCGCATTCTTTATTCTTGATGATGATGCTGGTTTTATTATTTTGCAACAGCATCATTTCATTGCAGATGAGGCATACAGTATGAATGATAGCCTGCTTATCAGTCCATTCATCATTAAAGGCTTTTCCACTCAACTTTCTCTTCAGCCTCTTTGACTGTGACATTTTTACAGCCTTTCTTTCTGCAAACATTTTCCTGCATACTACAACCATGTTTCCTTAATCACAGACTTTAACAATCACTCAGTGACCTGCCTCCTAGTCTGAGATCTTGTTCTAGTTAAAGAGCCAGTTATCATTATGGAGTTTACATGGTTTTGAGGAGTTTGCTCACACTGATGTACTGTATATAAAAAAAAATAGCATTGATTCAGTAAGAAAATGAACATTTTGAACGAGAATAGGCGTATTAGGTATACATTCATTTTATTTTCTTTATTTGAAAGTCCGGCCTTGGAGTGTTTGCTTGGGGGGGGGGCTTGTTTTCGGTTGGAACAATTCGATTATAGATTTAGATTTGAATGAAAATTAGATTTGAATGTTAAATTGCTGTTTCTGATTGGCTGCTGTTAGTGTTTGTAATAATAATAATAATAATAATAATACATTTTATTTAAAGTGCCTTTAATGACACCCAAGGTAACTTCATAAACAAAAAAGGACGTTCAAATTAAAGTCATCTTATAAAGGTGCTGAGGTTCACACCAGGGACATGCAGCAGGCCTTTTGATAATACTGTACCTAATTATTGTTTGAATGTTACATATCTAGTCGTTCTGATTGGCTGCTGTTATTTAAATTGAATGTCAAATGTTTGCATTGTTTTTAAAAACCTGTAAATATATATAATTTCACATGGCTTTTTGATACCTGGGAAACTAATACATGTGTTGTAATGTCGTAATCATTAATATTCGGGGCAATTAACCTACATATTTTTTTGGGGGGGGGGCGTTAGGGACCTGGATAATGGATAGGGGGGCGCTGGCACAAAAAAGGTTGAGAACCACTGAACTAGAACAAGATCTCAGACTAGGAGGCAGGTCACTGAGTGATTGTTAAAGTCTGTGATTAAGGAAACATGGTTGTAGTATGCAGGAAAATGTTTGCAGAAAGAAAGGCTGTAAAAATGTCACAGTCAAAGAGGCTGAAGGGAAAGTTGAGTGGAAAAGCCTTTAATGATGAATGGACTGATAAGCAGGCTACCATTCATACTGTATGCCTCATCTGCAATGAAATGATGCTGTTGCAAAATAATAAAACCAGCATCATCATCAAGAATGAAGAATGCGAAGGTAACGATCGCGTCATTCACGTGCATATTAAGTAGCCACATGTATCTGTTTTGGTCTTATAATACATCCATAGATTTACTGCTCCAGTGGAGAGGACGGTTCACTCAGCCAGCAGTTCAGTTTATAAGAATTTATCCAAATTTTTAGATTCCCACCAAGCTAAGCTAAGACTACAACCGACAACTTTATTGTTTTAGCTTGTTGGTAAAAACTGGCTATTTGCAGAGTAGAGCTGTGTTTGGTAAAACAGCGAGGTGGAAAAGAGTGGACTGATCAGACAGAGCAGATTAAAATATCACTTCCTACATGTTTATGCCGGTCTATACAGGTGAGTGCATTGATAAGTATTGACTTTTTACTCAGGAAGGTTTTTATCGTAACCTACTTACAGTAACGAGACTACCGTTCATCTGCCCCCCCCCCCCCCCCCCAGCGGCCGTTGGTAATCCTCTGTAGCGTTCCCAGTCAGGTGGTGCGCGTGTTTTAGATGTGTGTGTGTGTGTGCGTTAACGTTAACGCACACACACATCTCGGTTTAGCTATGTGTGTGTGTGTGTGTGTGTGTGTGTGTGTGTGTGTGTGTGTGTGTGTGTGTGTGTGTGTGTGTGTGTGTGTGTGTGTGTGTGTGTGTCGCGCAGGCAAGAATCCCGGCATGTGAATAGAGACGGGGGGGGGGGGCTGGGTTTGTGCTCTACCTGTGAAGCGCGTGTCCGCGCTATTCTCCGACAATCACCATTGACACCGTGGCGTGGCGGCAGAAATTTAACTGTGGCGGTGCGCCACTTGCAAATCAACGTAGGGGAAACACTGGCTAAATGTTTGCCAAACAACGAAGCACAGTTGATATCTCTCACTCGTCACTTTTCTTTCTCTTTCTCCGTGAAATGAAGCTGCCTTCAGGTGCAGTAGGAAACGTGTTCTATAAAAGATCTGACTAAAAACTGTTACTGTGAAATATAAAGTCTACCTGTGCTACATTGGGGGTTTAAAGAACACCACAGGACGTTGCGGCGATTGCATTTTTTATTTTTTTTATCTGAACGCAGCTTCACGTAGTAGGCCTACAGAGCTCATTTAAGACGGTACTCTGACGTCCCATTTCCATGAAGGCAGCACGGAGCTGCGCCAGACAAAGCTGACAGAAGCACAGAAGAGTAATAATCCAGCGTCTCGTCCAGCTGCAGTGCTGTAAACTGGCAGGTTTTAACGTTGCAGACCACTAGTGTTTTTTAGTAGTTTAAAGTGTAAACATGTATTGTTATTATGAATCTTTGCTTTAAACTAGCTTTCAAACAAACGCCCCCCAAGGGCACCTCAACGCCCCCCTTTCCAAAATATTTCTTCCAGCGCCCCCCATCATCTTTTGAACGCCCCCTGGGGGGCGGTACCGCCCCCGTTGAGAAACACTGCCCTAACCCCAACCAATCGAGCTGCTTCGTGGGGCGGGTCTTGGCATGGCCATAGTGGGATTCGTAATTTTACTTCCTGTCTAGCTAACTGTCTATGCGTTAATCGCCGTTAATAGCACGTTAAACTGACAGCCCTAATATATATATATATATATATATATATAACATCAACAATATGACCTAATATGCTGAGGAAATAAATTTGAAAGGGTATTTTACAATAACTACGAATGCACCGCGAGGCTGTAGATTACCAGTTTCATTGAACGCACCATCTCCGTCTGTGTTTTTCCGACAACGGCAGAAACACAGTCAAACTTGACACCATTTAGCGTTAGTTGTCAGCATTTTAATCCAGCTACTAGCTAGTGGAAGGCTAACGTTACCTGCTGTTGAGTGTAGTGTTAACCATAGACAGTTAAAGAAACTAGCGCCACGTGCAGCGATGTTTCTGTTGTGCATTCTCTCGTCTTCCTCCTTCATTTTACAGTCAGAACGGCTCTGGGTGAAAGGTCAATATGGAATGTATTAATCTGCGTTATTTATTTTAACACGCTATTTTTTCTCAGATTAATTAATTGAAATTAACACGTTATTTTGACAGCCCTAATTCTTGACCGTTTTATTGTTTAACCCACGAAAGTCTATGCAAGGGCGTAAGGTTTTATATTTGTTGGCGACAAAAAAGAATCCCGCCCCAACTGGAGACGACGAGGGGCAAATGATGCCTGCCACCAGAGAGTCGCTAATGTATGTTTCCATGGCCTCCCTTTTAGGCCAGGAAAGGTTATACAATCGGCTCGACGGCAAAGGGGCCCCTGGGAGTAACTCAATTGCACACAGTCTATGGGGTGGCAAACAAGTTACCGCAAGTGTAGTTGTAACGATCTTGTGCCGATGAGGTGATCAGCCCGGGTAGATATTAGGGGTGGTACGGTTCATAAAAAAACATCCAAACCGTATGGTCCGCTTGTCTCGGTACGTAGCGTGTGTGTGTGTTGTGCGGTTTGCGGTAGCCTCGTGCCCGTCAGCTGGATGTATGTGAGCTCAAACAGTGGCTTCTCTTTCGCGCGAATGAAGAGATGCGGACATGTTACCAACTAAACGTACAGCAAAAGACCGTGCAAAACATTTCCGACCGTCCTGCCAATTGTATACATTTTAACATAAATGTACGCTGTAACATTTTTTCACTCTAAAGTCGCTGCTATTTCAATCCTGTTGGCTCTCCGGCGGGCGGGGATGCTCCGTTCCCCCTGTGACTGACGCACGCACACACACAAACACACGGTGGATGCATGAAGGAAAAAACGGAGATGAGACGTACAGGATGATCTAAATTGAGGACAGCTACGCTCGTTATTGTAAGTGCAATAATGACTTAAAGTGCAATGATAACTTAGTACTCTATCAAACCGTATGAATGTGTGTCCCAGGCCAGGATAGGAAATTAACTAACAATGTGAAGATCAACCAGCCACTGACAAACATGTTCAAATTTGATTCATTCAATAAATTATTAGTTTTTGTCTTAAATCCACCAGCCATTTTCATATTATACCAACGTTTCCTTTTTGGTAAGTTTACTAGGAAAACTCAGCCTAGAGTAGTTTCATTCTCCTCAAAACAAGTTTCCTTTTTATTTTTAAAGAACTATACAACAAAAAATCTCAAGTTTTGTTTGTATATTTAACATATTCTGACTTATTCAAAAGACAGAGCTTTAAGAGTTCCTCTCTTTTTCTTTTAAAGGATACATTTTTTGTAAGAGCTACACTGAAGTTGGCAGTTTTATAAATGCAAGTTATTTCAATTGATATTCTGTAATATTTTAATCTTTGTGTGCTAAAAAGGCACATAAGTTCCTGTAGATGGCAATACTCCTTTTTTTGCCTAATAAATTAAAAGCTTGTTGAAATCATCAATGTCTTCCCTCTTGCTGTATTAAAATCGAAAGTTACGAATGTAACTACGGTTTTATGAATCCTGGATGACCGCCAGAGGCAGCTGAGGACCTCGGCAGGAGAACCACGCCCAATGGATGGGGGGGTGGCATCATTCACCCTGCAATAACGTGAGCACGTATTCGGCGACGCCATGAGGCCGCGGCACATATTTCCTCCCAGGGCACACCTCTCCAGTCGCCCACGTCGTGGAGACACTCCTGGTAGAGTGGCATGTCACTCCGGATGGTAGGGATTGACCACTTGCTCCGTATGCAGAGGCAATGGCCTCTACAAACCAGTGGGACAGGCGCTGCTTCGAGAGAACACAGCCTGTCATATGACCACCATTGGCTCTCTGGGCCCCTCTGTCAAACCCAGCCTCAGAAACCTGGTTGTGGTTGACCAGGCCATGTCTTTGGAGACACACTCAAAACAGCTTGTCCTAAATTGCTTTTATCATCTTAGGAATATCTCTAAAATTCGCAAAATGTTGTCAAAGAAGGACCTGGAAATGATAATTCACGCTTTCATATCAACAAGACTTGACTACTGCAACTCTGTGTTTACTTGTCTGAATAAGTCTGCTTTGAAACTGCAAACTGCAAATTGTTCGAAATTCTGCTGCTAGACTCGAAGGTCTAATATTACCCCAGTCTTGTCGGCTCTCCATTGGCTCCCTGTAAAATTCAGGATCGATTTTAAGATTTTAGTGCTGACTTTCAGGGCCTTAAACTGTCAGGCCCCACAGTATATCATAGACCTTTTGAAGCCGTATTTCCCTAGCCGGACTCTTCGGTCCTCTGGCCAGAATTTGCTTGTAGTCCCTAAGACTCGTTATAATACCCAAGGGGACCGGTCTTTTCAGTCTGTTGCTCCCAGACTGTGGAACGCCCTGCCCCTGTCCATGCGTCTGGCAGACTCTGTTGTCTCTTTTAAAAAGGATCTGAAAACATGCTTATTTAGGAAAGCTTTTGGTTGATGGGTTTTCACTAGTGTCACTTTAATTTTACATATGTATATACATTTTATACTGTTTGTTTTACCTATTCTGTTGTACAGCACTTTGTGATTTTATCTGTGAAAAGAGCTTTATAAATAAATTTTACTTACACCATAACAGACGAAAAGTTGCTCAGACTGACACATTCAGTATAGTGTCTATACAAACCTTAAAGGGATACTTCACAGCCCACCTTCATACAGAGCATCTCTAGCTTGGATTGTCGGAGGGCTAGCAGTCCTGGTAGCTGGACAGTCCGGTTCACTGTTGTTCAGCCATGTTTCCATGAAAGCAAAAAACACAGTCTCTGAATTCGCGTTGGGAGCATCGTTGAAGTTGGATGTAGTCCGGTTTGTAGTTTAATGAACGGACACTTGCAAGCAGGATTGATGGGACAGGTGGCCGGCTAGCGTTAGCTCGCTCTGGATGTGCCTTTTCCCCGGTTAGCGTTAGCTTCCCACTTGGCCGATGAGGATGTCCACTTCCCCGGGTCGGAGCTTCGACGCTGGTCTCCGTGCTGGTCTCCATGCAGGCGAAGCTCTCGTAGTGTGCCGATTATTCAGTCTGTAATAACGTTCCCTGCATATTCTCCGATCTGTACCGATGTATCCCGGTGGTACACGTGCGGTAGTTTGAATGCACATAATTGTTGTAAAAGTTTGCTGCTGAGAAGATAGAGCAGAGCCTATGAGCAGAGCCCTGTTTAGCGAGGATTCATTTCACATTTCGTTTTTTTCCGGCTGAGATCGGCTCCCTTCGGGTGATGGGCGGGTTTAAAACATGCGGAAGTAGGTCCTACTACTGGCTGTAGTCTTTTGCTCTGGCCAAAAAATCTTCCGATGACGCAAAAATTGTCATTTTACGTCATCGGAAGATTTTTTCCAGACCCCCCAATGCAGATATCTCCTGTCTCAGGGGGATATGAGGGAGGGACGCACGGTCATTCAGAAATACTACCGGGTTTCTACTGATACAAAGCTGAATGCTAAATCGGTGAAGTATCCCTTTAAGGGCCCGCACTGGGCACAACAGACTTGATTCGTCCCCTCCTTCTCCGGAAGGGGGTCAAAACGTGCCAGGTGGCTAGGCTGATTGAGGCGTGAGCGTACCAGCACATTAGGGAGGAACGCCGTATTAGGTCACAAAGTGACACCAGAGCCAATCTGTCAACAGCGGGTCAGGCCCCTCAGCGGTCAAACCCATAGCTGAAGGCAACAGGGGTCCATATCTGGATGAAAACATTGCCCGTAGGCTGGTCAGGCGGGGGCAGCCCATGTCAGAAGAGCTTGGGACACCCGCAGTAACTGTGGGGATCTAGTGCCCTCCTGGTGGTTTATGTGAAAGACTGTCGAGGTGTAGTTCAACCTGACGATCATGTGCCTTCCCCTCAGGTACGGCAGGAAATACCGCAGAGCCAGGTGCACAGCCCGTAGCTCCATCACAAAGATATGCTCGAGGGCCTAGTGAGCAGACCACATGCCCTAAGCCGTCCTGTTTAGCAACACTACGCCCCACCTTGAAAGGCAGGCGTCTGTCGTGACAATCCCTCGTCGAAAGGGAACAAAACCCATGGGCACCTCTTCCGACAGATACAAACACTCCCTATCAGGACAGAGCCCTCAGGCACTGCCTTGATCGTCCTGTGCCACTAGGTAACCAAGTGGAAACCATTCAGCCATCTCTGCAGGGGCACAGAGACAGAAAGCAGCTGTCAACTTGCCCACGAGGCGAAGAAACTGGCCGTAGAGAACATCCTGCCCCCTTGGAAAAAGGGAAGGAGGTAGAGGATGTCGTTTGTGCGCTGAAGCAATGGACAGGCCTACATAGTGCCGCTGGTCAGAGCCCAACAGATGAAAGTTATGTGCTGGGAAGGATTCCGAGAACTCTTTTGAGGTTCACTGTGAGACCCAGTCGGGCCACGTGTGAAAGAAGGCGAGACGCGTCCTGTGCTGCCCAAAGCCGGGACGGCACACAAATCAACCAGTTGCCTAGATACGGCAGGATCCTCATGCCCTATGACTGCAGGGGTGCGTTAACACAACGCACCTGGGGCCTCATTTATTTATTTAAAACGGGGCTGAAGATGTGCGTACGCCACTTCCGACGCAAAGGTTGTGATTTATAAAAAACAAACTTGACGGGAGAATGTGCGGTCCTCCACGCAAACTCTGAACCATGCGTACGCACATTTTGGAGACAAAATAGGAATTGGCATATGGTGAGGTGGTGAACTGAAGTCACACTGCAGAAAGTAAATGGGAATAACGATTACTCTTAATATTTTCAAGTATTGATGCCTCACGCACATTTTTTCACTCCATATCATCCACATTACCGTGAAGATTAAATCCAGCATTGTTATTTGGGATTGTACTGAGGGATTACTGTTACATAAACACCTCCAACTCATATCTTAAATAAAAATGTTTAATGTTTTAATGCTTAATATTTTTAATGCTTAATATTTAATCGGTGCTTTCTCACCGCCCTATTGTCCGCTACAGAGCGCAGGAGGAGAGGATGGCCCGACTGCATAGAATACAGGATATAGTCAAAAAGCATTAGATAACTACAGAACACAGTATACATAATTAATTATCTGTCTTTAATACTGTGCATACATCATCAAATGTCAAAGTCTGAAAATACAGCCGTTAAACTCTCGCGCAATTGTTACCCAATGTCTTCGCTATCGGTGCATGAAAAGAAAAGTGTGAAGAAAAGTGTGTTTACATTTACACCTTCTTTCGTCTTCAAATTGTATCTCGGGGTGGGAGATAGGGTACTACTAGTTGATGCTGTGATTTTGGCAAGGTGTCAAACCCCAAATCAGAAAAAGTTGGGACAGTATGGAAAACACAAATAAAAAAAGAAAGTAGTGATTTCTAAATGTACTTTGACTTGTATTTCATTGCAGACAATACAACAGCACATAATTTAATGTGTTCCTCATGATTTTTATTTTCAAAAAACAAAATTCCAGACCCTGGCTTTTGGACTTTTTGGACGATCCTTTTCTTCTTTGGTCCGGAGCACACGGCGTCCATTTCTCCCAAAAAATACCTGAAATACTAATTCATCTGACCACAGTACACGTTTCCACTGTGTGATGGACCATCCCAGATGCCTCCGAGCCCAGAGAAGTCGACGGCGCTTCTGGACACTGTTAACATAGGGCTTCCTTTTGGCACAGTACAGTTTTAACTGGCATTTGTGAATGTAACTACGTATTGTGGCACTTGACAAAGGTTTGCCAAAGTAGTCCTGAGCCCATGTGGTGATATTGCTTATAGATGAATGACGATTCTTGATGCAGTGCCGCCTGAGGGCTCGGAGATCACGGTTGTTCAGCTTAGGCTTGCGCCCTTGTCCTTTACGCACTGAAATTCCTCCTCATTCCTTGAATCTTTTAATTATGTTATGCACTGTTGAAGGTGAAATAAGCAAATGTCTTCCTATCTTTCTTTGAGGAACATTGTTTTTAAACATTTCAATAATTTTCTCACGTATTTGTTGGCAAACTGGCGATCCTCGGCCCATCTTTGCTCCTAAAGGACTAGACCTTTCTTGGATGCTGCCTTTGTACCAAATCATAATTACAATCACCTGTTGACATCACCTGTTTCAAATCACATCATTATTTAACCAATTTACCTGATTACTAGCCCTAAATTGCTCCTGTCCCAACCTTTTTTGGAATGTGTTGCAGGTCTGAATGACAGGAAAGGATGTACATTTACAAATGAAATTAAGTTGACCAGACAAAACATGAAATATTTTGTGTTCACATTGTCTGCAATGAAATACAAGTCAAAGTGCATTTATAAATCACTACTTTCTTTTTTTATTTGTGTTTTTCATACTGTCCCAACTTTTTCTGATTTGGGGTTGTACATATATTGTGTTCATTTATCTTAATTATTGATTGTTTATAATAATTGGTACAATGATGTCTGTGGAATGGAGGTATTGTACCCTGTGGGTGGGTGGGTGAGTTGTTTTTTTGTATTAACCTTGTTCAAAATCAAAACTTTTTAGTTTTTTTAACTGGCATGTTATACATTTCCACAACGATGTAATCAGGGTTATTCCAGTTATTCCGATTGTAGTTTTTGAGGCTGTACTTGTTCTGATCATCTGGCAGGGCTCAAAGAATTAGGTTTACCATGCATATCCCTGATTTCAGTATGGACAGATTAATTTCATTCACCGATGTAAATGAATTCAGTAGCAATGGATCTTTACAGTCTACATACAGTACAGCCAAATGGAATAGAGGCAAATGTAAAACGTAAATGACACAGCTTGACACACAATATAAAATGTGCATAATGGTATATTTTTTGTGTGTGTATGTCTAGTCCCTGTTCACCATGAGTGTGCAGCAGCAGTCCATCCAGCCATTCACAGAAGCTGAATATGACCAACTGACCAAAAGATTTGGAGACAATGCGGTTTGTACTGATTTCAGTTTGATTTATATGTGTCGTCTGTCTGTATGTACTGCTACTACCTGTCTTTCCTTGCTGTCTGAGCATTGTAGTAAATATAAACTAATTATCAGACTGGTTCATTATTTGAACAGTTCTCTCATTCTGTAAGACTGTTTCTCAAGGCAGGAATTCAGTAAAACAGCCCTAAGGAGATGTCAATGAAAGTGATATCATTCAACATTGTGTCAAAATTCTGTACCTCTACAGAGTATCCCAAGACATGGAGCTGCGTAAAAGTGTACTTTTAATGATAACCTCAAACACAGGGGGGAGGTCTCTGTTTAACTGTTTTTCATGCATAATTTCATGTGTTTGTGCACCTAGGTAGCCATGCAGTTTATCACTCTCTACAGTTACGAGGATATTGTGACCGCCATGATAGAAGGGAGTTCAGGATCGGTATGGAGGATCAGCCCTCCCAGCAGACAGGAAGTCATTAAAGAACTACTTGGAAGTCCTGTTGACCTAACACTACGTCTGGCCTGGACTTTCCAGAGGTAAGACCTTTGCTTTCCTAATAAAAAATCGCACTATACTATTAGACATTTTGCATAATTATCACCAAACTAACTGGGTAATAAATAACAATGCTGCACAGCACCCTTTGCACTGCTGTAAAGTAAACTGTACACTATATCAATATGCTGATGATGGTAAATTATGGTTGAGTCTGACAAGAAGTCAGGAGTCTGAGATATCCTAAAAGAGCCACCAAACGTATAAAAGGTACAGCTTGTCATATTTGTACTCTTGGGGTCTCTTAGAATAGGTTTACATACTTTGATGTTCAAAAACATGTTATGTTTTTCATACTGCTCATTGCTGCAGAAACTCTGCCTGAAACACTCTGTCTGAGCTCTTGGCCCACTTTCCCAAAAACCCAGTGTGCTCTGATTGGTCAGCTGGCCCACTCTGTAGTGATTGGTCCAATCAAATTCAAAAGACCACTGGGCAAGCTGTGCTTGCTCAGGCAACACCTATGGGCTAACCTGACTCCACCAGATTGATTGCTTCACATTTTCTCAGCATATCCATCTGGGAACTTTCCGTTGGAGAACGTTTGGGAAGGGGCGAAAATACTGGTTAGCTGATTGGATAAACCATCCGTCTATCACCAGCTGTGTTGGTGATAGACGGACCAAATCAACCAATCAGATCAAAGAAGCGTATGACGTACCAACAGAGCAACGACGAAGCCAGGCTCCCCCTGCTGCTGCATGCAAAGCATAGGTCGTTAGCTCAGCAAGCAAGTAACATGTCGGTAAAGGATATTTGCCGTTTGTGTAATGAGAATTTAGGAATAAAAGGCCCCATATCAGGTTCCCGGTCCATATTCCAAAAGAAGGATCCAAGAGAAAACAGCATTAGCGAGCGGCTAACAGAATCAGGGCTACCGCTGTCTGAAAATGTGTCTAGATCAGGTCAGATTTGCATGCGTTGCTTCCACTTGCTGAGCCTCGTGAGACCATCCTGATCTCGCGAGCTCCTCATTGCATTACACCTAAACCCGCCTCAAAACCAACGCTGATTGGCCCGGCCGTTTGGCGATTTGCTCCAAATTTTCTCTGCCTCAAGATGCCAGACTGATCTGCGAGCAGAAAACTGGAGCTCAGGATGGTCTCACGAGGCTACCTTTGGGCAGCACATATGAAAAACTAGGCTGACATTTCCAATCGGATGATTGGAAATGCCAACCTGCTGCCCCCGCAACCCGACCCCTGATAAGCGGTTGACGATGGACGGTTATCAGCAAGGCCGCTTTCATGCACGGGCTTACCTGGGCTGAAGCCCAGGGGCCTCACAAGTTCAGGGGCCTCCCATATTCACGTTAGTGATGAGCTAAAAAGGTCATATAGTTTTCTAACTTGTCAGGTTTTCTGTCAATCACTCTAATCGCAGGTTACATGGCTGCTGATTGATCCAAATTAGGAGTGACCCACGTGGCCCCATCGCCTATGGCCCGTGAGCTTACCTATCAGCATGTCTATAGTTAGTTGTGGGGTGTGTCCCTCTATGACTGAGTGATGTCTTCTGTACTGGTTTGCGCTTGAGAGCAATATTTTAACAATTTTTTCACCGTCTTATTCATCATTAAAGTAATTTCTGACAACGTTTTAGGCGAGAAATGAACTGTTTAGATTTCGGATATAGGCAGTCATCCGAAAATCGTTGCCGAATTGACAATTTGCTTCAAAGTTTTCGGAGTTGAGAAGCTCAGCTGGTGGTGGCTCGATGGATGCATTAAGAGAACGGTGGCCCGGATCGCTCGCTCGCTGGCCGGCCTGTCATGCTGGGACGCCCCGATGTAAGTTGCCGGTCTGTCAGACCGATCTCGTAAATAAGAGGCTTTTATTTCGCCGTTGACGGATTGTTTGTTTAAATATCACAACACTTCCATCATAAGATTAACGGGAACGTGTGGTTAACTGTCTTTTTACCGTTAAACTCCACAAGCGCCTGGTCGCCGACACACACACACACACACACACACACACACACACACACACACACACACACGGCCACAGGCAGCGAGAGAGAGAGAGAGAGAGAGAGAGGGAGAGAGAGAGATACCTTCGGGAGACTTGTTTAAATTATGACAGGCTACATTAGATTTAGTATATAGTTCATACTATTTTTTGGCGTATTTCTCTTCTGATTTTAATGCTATAAAGATCATTGCCGTGCTTGCATCACTCCCCTTACCCCTCCTAGGCCAGTGGGAATGCACTTTCACTGTCACCTCTATCAGCTATAACGGTTCATTTTTAGTCGGCTATATTTTAGAACCTATCCATAACCCTTTTTTGCTATTTGCCTCATTATTTGATATACAAAAATATAAATAATGTCACACAGCGAATTAGTAATCATTTAAAAAATATAAAATCCAGCTCCTGCCAGCAGGTGCGTGTGATTGGTTCAGAGGGCTTGCTGAGGCCAGAGAAGAGGCTCCTACTTTGATCTGTTGCTGTTATCAGTTATTATCAATGTTTGTGCAGACAGGTGATGGTTGGTGATGCTTTTCATAATATCGTTTGAAATCATACTTTCACACATTTTGGTTTTATCATCACCATAAGTTGCTGTGTGTGGTTGTTACATAACGTGTGTTGTGTTTATGCTCAGGTGGACTCAGTGATATGTTAATAACAATATTATGGTGATGTCTGGCTCAAAGAGGGAAAACTCACTGTTGTATGCCTCGAAAGAAACTAATGCATGTTGTGATGTAGATTACCTAGATATTACACTTTTTTAAAATGAGACTCTGTAAATCGAGGGAATGGGGGGCCTACAAAGCCTCTCAGCCCCGGGGCCTAACATTAGGTTAAGGCGGCCCTAGTTATCAGGGGTCGGGTTGCGGCTCCAGCAGGGGACCCCAAACTTCCCTTTCCTGGGCCACATTAGCCAGCTCTAACTGGGGGATCCTGAGGCGTTCCCAGGCCAGGGTGGAGATATAATCCCTCCACCTAGTCCTGGGTCTTCCCCGAGGCCTCCTCCCAGCTGGACGTACCCAGAAAACCTCCCTAGAGAGGCACCCAGGGGCCATCCTTACCAGATTCCCAAACCAACTCAACTGGCTCCTTTCGATGCAAAGGAGCAGCGGCTCTACTCCGAGATTCTGACGGATGACTGAGCTTCTCACCCTATCTCTAAGGGAGCCACCCTCCCATGTACCAATCAGTGACATCACTAATTGAGGAATTTTGAACAGGAATGTGGGCGAGGTGTTTTATGGCATTTAAAAAGTGCTGTCTGTGGTACAGAAAGCTCTGTGAAATGTTTTTTGTACTTTATACATCTATTACATACACAAAAACTACAGTTAGGTCCGGAAATATTTGGACAGTGACACAATTTTCATAATTTTGGCCCTGTGCGCTAACACAATGGATCAAGATGCAATCTTCAAGATGCAATTGTAGTGCAGACTTTCAGCTTTATTTTGAGGGTATTTACATACAAATTGGAGGAAGGGTTTAGGAATTACACACATTTTCATACATAGTCCCCTAATATCAAGGGACCTAAAATAATTGAAAAATTGAGTCAAAAGCTGTTTCATGAGCAGGTATGGGCTGTTCCCTCATTATGTAATCATCAATTAGGCAGATAAAAGGTCTGGATTTGATTTCAGGTTTGACATTTTCATTTGGAAGCTGTTGCTGCGAATCCACAACATGCAGTCAAAGGAGCTCTCAATGCAGGTAAAGCAGGCCATCCTTAGGCTGCGGAAAAGGAAAAGTTTGGTACATTCGGAGAAAAAAGGAACGCACCGGTGAGCTCAGCAATACAAAAAGGCCCAGACGTCCACGGAAGACAACAGTGGTTGATGATCGCAGGATCCTTTCCATGGTAAAGAAGAACCCCTTCACAACATCTAGTGAAGTGAAGAAGACTCTCCAGGAAGTAGGCGTATCATTATCCAAGTCTACCATAAAGATAAGACTTCACGAGAGCAAATGCAGAGGGCTCACCACAAGGTGCAAACCATTCATAAGCCTCAAGAATAGAAAAGCCAGATTTGAGTTTGCCTGAAGACATCTAAAACAGCCAGCCCAGTTCTGGAACTGTTCTGTTCTTTGGACTGATGAAACTGAGATCAACCTGTACCAGAATGATGGGAAGATGGAGATGGAGAAGGCTTAGGACAGCTCTTGATTCAAAACACACTACATCATCTATAAAATATGGTGGAGGCAGTGTAATGGCATGGGCATGCATGGCTTCCAGTGGCACTGGGTCACTAGTGTTTATTGATGATATGACAGAAGATGGAAGCAGCTGCATGAATTCTGAAGTCTATAGGAACATTCTGTCTGTTCATATTCAGCCAAATTCAACAAAGTTGATTGGACGGCACTTCACAGTACGGATGGATAATGACCCAAAACATACTGCAAAAGCAACCCAGGCGTTTTTCAAGGCAAAGAAGTGGAATATTCTACAATGGGCGAGTCAATTACCTGATCTCAATCCGATCAAGCATGCACTCCACTTGCTTAAGACAAAACTTAAGGCACAAATACCTGCAAACAAACAACAGCTGAAGACAGCAGCCTCGACAGCTGTCGAGGCCTGGCAAAGCATCACAAAGGAGGAAACCAAACGTTTGGTGATGTCTATGGGTTCCAGGCTACAGGCAGTCATCGCCTGTAAAGGATTCTCAACAAAGTATTAAGAATGTACATTTTATTTATGATTATTATGTGTCCAATTATTTTAGGTCCCTTGAAATTAGGGGACTATGTATGAAAATGTGTGTTATTCCTAAACCCTTCCTCCAATTTTGATGTAAATACCATCAAAATAAAGCTGAAAGTCTGCACTATAATTTAATCTCGAAGATTTCATTTCAAATCCATTGTTTTAGTGCACAGGGCCAAAATTATGAAAATTGTGTCACTGTCCAAATATTTCCAGACCTAACTGTATATAACACAATTTAAGATGGGAAGAATCCATAAAAGCATAATTGGGGCTCTTCAAATTAGGTTACATCATGGCTTTTTTGTGGCACCACCCTAAGGCCAAACATTTTTTGCTGATTAATTTATGCCTTAAAATAGGCTATAGCTTATACAAAACACTGTGAGAGTGAAAGGACAATTGTCCTATGAGATAAAACAATAAACATTATATGGATACTATGGATAGCTGTTAGGTCTGGTGGCCCTTCACTTTTTTATTTTAAATATTTGTTTTCTTCTCTGTAACGCAGTTCCTCTGCTTTGTCAGTAATATCAATGGGTATATGTGATGTATCATTTTATCTGAGGCTAATTGTATCTGTCTCTCTTTCTGTTGTTATGTTTCTGTCTCTGACAGGGACCTAGGTAAAGGAGGGACGGTGGAACACACATTTGACAAACATTCCATAGACCTAGAACCCGGGAACCCAGTCAGAGCAGATCTGGCCTCACTACTGGTTGGCAATCGCAGTGAGCCTGTGTAGGTTTCCTCTCTGGAAGGGTGTTATCTATACAAGCGTTTTGTGTTTTAGTTACATATAGTTGTATCTTACAGATGGTGTCTTGTCTCTTTCCCAGGCATGTTCCTAGTATGTTCCCTAACTACATCCGTGCCCCCAATGGAGCTGAGGCCAAACCAGTTACTCAACTATATAAAGGTTCATTACGTAAAAATGCATGCAATAGGTTTTTTCATGAAATGAAAAATATTACAAGCAAAATAATTTCCATTAGTCATGACAGGGACAACCAAAACACCCAAATGAGTTATAGCCTGCTTTCTTTACAGTACAGTACAGAGTAACAGTTCTAACAGATCAAGTCAGAAGTAACAAACAGGTTTCCATAAGGACACATTAATCCAATTGTTAACATTAAAATCATTATATCACTGACAAAAGTGGCTCAGTGTCTTTATCACGTTTAAGGCTATCTTCTTGCTGGATTAATTTGACCAACTTGGTGTCACAGAGCACTTTGTGTCTCACAACAATAACACCACCACCATGCTGATAAAGTGTTTGTTTAGGTGTTTGGAGAAGGATAAACACTAGACGGCAGCATAGCGACAAATATCGTTATAATTTCAGACTGGAATCCAGCATTTATATTTGCTATTCACACCTCAAAGTGTCTGTTAATTAACACAGCTGGTTGGCTGTCTTGTAGGTAATGAAGATGGTTACCTGAATATAACCCTGTCACTGATGAGTGACAGGTCACTGAATGGCAGTGGGAACCAGGAGTGGTGGGACATTGCCATTGCAGGCTGTGCCCCCTCCCCCTGTGGGGTTCTGCCCATGGTCATATTCAATGATAAAGTCAGTCCACCCAGCCTGGGTTTCCTGGCTGGATATGGGTAAGGAACCTACACTCGCAAACATCACATGGGTTGGATATATACAGTTTTAATATTCATAAAAACATCCATAATGGATTATAAATCCATAAAGGAGCCATTTATAGTAGGAGTTATTGTTTCTGGCAGACCTCTATTTTTGGAACAAAAAATCCAGTCTTGTGCATAATATTAAATCTTTCTGTGTGTTTTTTCTCATAACAAAAAGTAGTTTGCAGACCAGACATGCTCATCGGGGATTTCTCCTGATAGAAAATGTTGTAGTGTGTGACACAGGTCATTTATAAATTGCAGCCCTTTTCAAATAGATTTGGTTGGTTGATAATCTGTCAGTTTTGACGTTTCAATCCATCCATCATTTCAGTTCTGCAAAATGCCAAATACATTCCATGACAGTGCCGTGGTTTTCAAACATGCACAACAGCTTAAGTAATAGTTGTATTCAGGCAACTAAAATGTTTTGTTTATGGTTAGGGAGATCATTTATGGTTAGGATTAGGTTTTAATATTTTTCCATTCTGCACATTAAATATTTTTAAACAATGTAAATATTATTTTCTTCTCATTTTATTTTCATTTCTGTCCTTCCAGGATCATGGGTCTGTATGTGTCTGTGGTCTTAGTCATTGGGAAGTTTGTGCGGGGCTTCTTCAGTGAGATCTCCCACTCCATCATGTTTGAGGAGCTGCCCTGTGTGGACCGCATCCTGAAGCTCTGCACAGACATCTTCCTGGTACAGGGTTTGCATACTAACACACACACATTCTGTACATGCATTTACTGTACTCGTGCACACACATATCAGCGATTGGGTAAAATACGTTTTTCAAATTTGAATAAGCTTAATATTCCGCTCATTAGCATAGACTTTCCATATCTTTGAAATAATGTGTCCACAGTAGGGATGTAACAATGCATCATGAATCAGTTAAAAAACGATATAAATGTGTAAAGTTTACAACCGGTTGAGAAAAAAGATTAATCAAGATGCAATTTCTAAATGGCCTAGTATAAAATAAAATTTTAGTTGCACTTTTGATAAGAGGACACATCTATTGTTTTGCATAATTTATATAAAGGAATATTTTTCGGTCATTTCATTCTGTTCTCATTCTGTTTTCATTCTGAAAAATCGTATCCTGCACTTTAAATTGTGAATCGTATCGAATCGTTAGTTGAGTGTATCGTTACATCTCTAATCCAAGTGTCTTTGTAATCCTCTTCACAAACTGAAATGTTTCTGTGTGATTCAGGTGCGTGAGACAGGAGAGCTGGAGCTGGAAGAGGAACTTTACTCCAAACTGATCTTCCTTTATCGATCACCAGAGACTATGATCAAATGGACCAGGGACATGCACAGCCAAGACCAAGACAGACACTGACTGATAGACTAACTGATCATGTTAGGTTGTAAAACACAGTGATAGCTGAAGCACAAGGAAGGCTTCTCGAGAACACTCCTTACCAGAGTGGACATTGCCTTACAGCCAAGGAGTCCCAATAAAGGAGTTGTACACTAATAGACACACTGTATGAAACATCTCCTGTTGCTGTTGCATCTTCAGAGCTGCCTGAGCACTTTCATCAAACCACCTTACACTACAGACTATTGAATTGCAGTCCTGTGAGTGGGATGGATAGCAGCTGGATGTCTGTCCTGCAGGTTTTGGACATGACTCCCCTGGAAGGCAAAGTTAGCTGTGTTAATGGTCAGAGATTAAAGGTCAAACACAAGAGACACTTCATTTCCAACCTCTGTGCATTGGAGCCACCCAGGTGGAGTGACTGTGTGGCTGAAACCTGAAACTAAGTGTAGGTTAAACATATGCAGTTACTGTATTAGTATTCTGATTGATTTGAAAACATGCCATGCTGTCAGTCAAAATTCCTGTAAAATTATTGTGTGTGCAGCAGCCATGTTCGTTTGACTACATCATGAACCGAGGTTTGACAAAGGTTGAAAGGGTAATTTTAGGTTATATTTCCCTTGTCAGAAGTAGACAAATTCTTTCTAATCAAAAGCAGCTATTTCAGTTAAAGGCACAGGCAGGAATGGAAAAATATGTGGAATATACACTAAACTTAACTGCTGTTAATCTCGCGTCAGCCTTTTGCATATTATTAGCCTGCCAATTAAAGCAATCAGACGAAATATACACAATTAAGTGTAGAACAGGCTAATGTTATGTTAGCTGGCTATAGTTCCTATCAGAATTGTCACCAACTAACATTTAAGGCCAAAAATAAATTACAAATGGTTTAATATGGTGTTACTGTATGCTTTACATTTTGGGGTTATTTAATTTCATTACATTGGGGTTTATGTTGTTATACTGTTGAAAGATATGGCCTACATTTCAGCAGGAATAATTCCACATTGACCTTGCAAAACTGAAGTGGTATTAAATACAATAATTATTCCACCAGCATTTCAATCCGCATCGGTATCATGATGCCATGACTACCAGATTACAGCAGTATATGATGAAATAAAATTATCCAGAATTAGTACATACATATTGTTTATCCAAACACAGGCACACATCTGTTACTCAAGAAACGTTTTCCATTCATTAGTTTTTACAGTTTTTAATTAGCTCTGAAGAACCGCTGAGGTGTTGTAAACTCATTTTGACAAACTCATTGTCAAAAAAACTGTAGTTCATTTTTGACTTATAGTGAGTAAATCTACTGAAATGGCCACCATCTTGGTGGAGCGTGATGTGTAAGATAAGAAAGCAGTCATGTATGTCATGATTGTAAAAAACGGTGGCTATCTGTACATCTTTGCCAAGCGCAAGCCAGTACAGAAGGCATCAACAAATTGTTAGGGAGGGTCATGCCTCTTTTCCCAATCATTTTGGAGGGTCATAGAAAAATGTATTGCTGGCGAAGGGAGGGTCAAGTCTATTTTGACTAAAGATCCCAAAACTCCTCCGGTAGCCCCTTAAATAAAAAACGAACAGTCCCTAAACTTTGAGATGTTTGTTGCTGTAACCTTTCAGAGAGAACGCCTCAGAAGAGAAATAATCATGTAAAGATATCGAAGTGGCTGATACCAGCTGATGACTGAAAATGTCCACTGTGACAGCTTTCCTGGCTCACTAAGCTGTAGAGAAACTGGAGCTAATAGAGCACGTCTGTCTTTTGTAACTGGCCTGCCGTTTGTCTTCAAAATGTCTACAGGAAAGTGCAATGATGAAGAGTTGCTGCTGATAATTCTTAGATTAACATTTCCACCAACATTGACCACTGTGTTTTCCTGGCTTAGGACAAGCTGAGGACAAACTTTTCTCTAAACAACTTAAAGAAAATCTTACATTTTGTTCAAGATTAGGACAGATAAGGACTTAAGACAGAATGGGCAATATGTACACATTGCACCATATCTCCATGCTCGGAAGCATTCATACAGTTAAAGAAATGGACCAACAGATCCCGCTGCTCTGGACGGAGACCAGTGAAGGCTATTAGAAGCACTTTTCCAGTGAGGGCTGAGCGTTACTGCGCAGCTGCAAACTGAGCTTGCCGACGTAGATGTGACGTAAGTAAACTGTCTGAAAGTTGTAAGTCTTCTGGTAGCTGTGCCAAGAGAAATCTCAATCATTCCCAATCTTGCAGAGATGGAGAGTGTAAGGAGATAACATAGGCACAGGCTAATTATTGCTAACTAAAATGCTAGTTAACATTAATAATTAAACAGCTAATGTAAGTCCAAACTGCCTGCAAGCTTCTCCTGTACTATACGGTAATTCCTCTACTATGCGACAGTAAGTCGCGTGGTTATGATACAAACGTTAGCCTATTTTTATAAAAATGTCTGCTACGGAGCCATAACGTGAGATACAAGGTAATGAAGCCGTCGTGTTTCTTTAGAAATAATCAATGGACAAATAGTCTTTAAACGCTTCAGATGTAAAGTTATTGGCTGTCAAAGTGACGCCAAAATGAATGGCAGTCAATGGGATGCTAACGGCTTGGTAGCATCAAAATGGTGCCATAGGAGCTTCGCGTTGTGGAGAGAATATAGACATAGAACATAGACATACTGAGACATACAAAGAGAGTTTTGTGAAGCTGGTAATAGCTTTGTAGCAACTCATCTGGCAATAGCTTGAATGTAACAGACGTTCATAATATGAAAACGTTACGCCCTAAAGCTTTCAACTGCTTCCCAGTGGATACTGTGAGCAGTGTTAAACTCTTATCTTAAGTTGTGTTAACTCTACTCATGGAGGGTTTTCTTGTGTAAGCTGTACAACAGGGAGACGTCTCCTCACATTTTCTTATCCACAGAAGGTTGGCTGACTTTGTCTACTACACTGTTGAAGACAACAGTTCCCTGCAGATCATCCCAACGTTTTCACCACCTCTCATCACTGACAGTTCTCCCCCTATCTGACCACAGTTCTCCCCCTATCTGACAGTTCTCCCCCCTCTATACATACACCATTTGTCTTTGGAGACGTAAGGAGAATTTTCAGATCCTCAGGCAGATTATATCTGATTGTTGCGGTTGCTTAACCATTTTGCTAACATCAAACTCAGTATTTTTTGTAATCTCATCATTCTGTTAGTAACGATTGGCTGTGTGATGTTTGGACTGATTCCTTGTCAGGAAATGTACCACACACCACTGACTGTTCTTTCATAGTGCTGGCATCAAGATGCTATTTCCTGAATGTGACAAATAAATAAACCTTTTAACTCCATTTTCCTGTAATATGAAGCTCACGCAGTAAGACCGTTTTTTTAAGAACAGATCATATTAAAAATGAATATTGTACAAAAATAAGGCCATTCAATTTAGTGAGAAAGTAATAATACTGAATGACACAATGTATGAGATGATAACTAAAATTAACAAAATCTGTTATGTGATATCTATTGTTTGTCTGATCCAATGATTTCTGGAACTGAGTTTTTCTGTAGTATATTCAAGCTGAGATCTTAATGCATTGTTTCTCATGTTCAAAGCACAGGCATGTAAGATCAGTGCAGGGAAATACACACATACTGAAATATGCAGTCCACAGTACAGTAGATCCTATTACGATCTGTGCAAGTATCCTCCTACACACAAACACGCTACTAACTCAACTCATTCTCTGATAGAAAGGAAGGAAGGAAGTGTTGTGGTTGTGGATATTTCTGTTGCTGTTTCCTGTTTTGTATGTTGCTTATTCTGAATTGTGTATGTTTTGTTAGTCCCTGCGTTATTTTGAAGGTTCTCCATTCTCCCTTGAGTTGCCTAGTGTGCGTCAAGTTTCTGTGTTTAGTTGGTTTCATGTTTTCTTTTTTTTCCATTTCCTGTTTTATTTTGAAGGTTCTCTGTTTTCCCTTGTGATGTCTAGTTTTGCTTCCTGTGTTTTCCCACCTGTCTGATTGTCCTGGCCCACCCTGATGTGTTTCACCTGCTGTATCACATGTCCCTTGATTGCTCGTTACCTCGTGTATTTAGCCTCTGTGTTCCCTTTGTCTTTGCCTTTGTTTGGCGGGTGTGGGGATACTCACAAGTCCCCGGCTGAGCGCTGCAACGTTGGAGTTTACCCCGGTGGACGAGAGGGTCGCCTCCCTACGCCTGCGGGTTGTTGGGGGGGAAAACTCTGACTGTTGTTTGTGCATATGCACCAAACAAGAGTTCAGAGTATTCGGCCTTCTTGGAGACCTTGAATGGAGTCCTGTATGGGGCTCCGGAGGGGGACTCCATAGTTCTGCTGGGGGACTTCAACGCACATGTGGGCAATGACGGAGACACATGGAGAGGCGTGATTGGGAGGAACGGCCTCCCTGATCTAAACCAGAGTGGTTGTCTGTTATTGGACTTCTGTGCTAGTCATGGATTGTCTATAACAAACACCATGTTCGAACATAGGGATGCTCATAAGTGTACTTGGTACCAGAGCACCCTAGGCCGAAAGTCAATGATCGATTTTATAATCGTTTCATCTGATTTGAGGCCGTATGTTTTGGACACTCGGGTGAAGAGAGGGGCGGAGCTGTCAACTGATCACCATCTGGTGGTGAGTTGGGTCAGGGGGTGGGGGAAGACTCTGGACAGACCTGGTAAGCCCAAACGGGTGGTGCGGGTAAATTGGGAACGTCTGGAGGAAGCTCCTGTCCGACAGACCTTCAACTCACACCTCCGGCGGAGCTTTTCGTGCATCCCTGTGGAGGCTGGGGGCATTGAACCTGAGTGGACATTGTTCAAAGTTTCCATTGCTGAAGCTGCGGCAGGGAGCTGTGGTCTTAGGGTCTTAGGTGCCTCAAGGGGCGGTAACCCTCGAACACCGTGGTGGACACCGGTGGTCAGGGAAGCTGTCCGACTGAAGAAGGAGTCCTTCCGGGATATGTTATCCCAGAGGACTCCGGAGGCAGTTGCAAGGTACCGAATGGCCCGAAGGACTGCAGCCTCTGCCGTGAAAGAGGCAAAGCAGCGGGTGTGGGAGAAGTTCGGAGAAGACATGGAGAAGGACTTTCGGTCGGCACCAAGGCGCTTCTGGAAAACCGTCCGCCACCTCAGAAGGGGGAAGCGGGGAACCATCCAAGCTGTGTACAGTAAGGATGGGACGTTGTTGAGCTCAACTGAGGAGGTAATAGGGCGGTGGAAGGAGCACTTTGAGGAACTCCTAAATCCAGCTGATGCGCCCTCTTTGTTAGAGGCAGAGCTGGAGGATGACGGGGGATTGTCGTCAATTTCCCTGGTGGAGGTCACTGAGGTAGTCAAACAACTCCACAGTGGCAAAGCCCCAGGGATTGATGAGATCCGTCCAGAAATGCTGAAAGCTCTGGGTGTGGAGGGGCTGTCTTGGTTGACACGCCTACTCAACATTGCGTGGAAGTCTGGGACAGTGCCAAAGGAGTGGCAGACCGGGGTGGTGGTTCCCCTCTTCAAAAAGGGGGACCAGAGGGTGTGTACCAATTACAGGGGTATCACACTTCTCAGCCTCCCTGGTAAAGTCTACTCCAAGGTGCTGGAAAGGAGGGTTCGGCCGATAGTCGAACCTCAGGTTGAAGAGGAACAATGCGGATTCCGTCCTGGTCGTGGAACAACGGATCAGCTCTTTACTCTAGCAAGGATCCTGGAGGGAGCCTGGGAGTATGCCCATCCAGTCTACATGTGTTTTGTGGATCTGGAGAAGGCATATGACCGGGTCCCCCGGGAGACTTTGTGGGAGGTGCTGCGGGAGTATGGGGTGAGGGGGTCCCTTCTCAGGGCCATCCAATCTCTGTATGACCAAAGCGAGAGTTGTGTCCGGGTTCTCGGCAGTAAGTCGGACACGTTCCAGGTGAGGGTTGGCCTCCGCCAGGGCTGCGCTTTGTCACCAATCCTGTTCGTAGTATTTATGGACAGGATATCGAGGCGTAGTCGTGGTAGGGAGGGGTTGCAGTTCGGTGGGCTCGGGATCTCATCGCTGCTCTTTGCAGATGATGTGGTCCTGATGGCATCATCGGCCTGTGACCTTCAGCACTCACTGGATCGGTTTGCAGCCGAGTGTGAAGCGGCTGGGATGAGGATCAGCACCTCTAAATCGGAGGCCATGGTTCTCAGCAGGAAACCGATGGAGTGCCTTCTCCAGGTAGGGAATGAGTCCTTACCCCAAGTGAAGGAGTTTAAGTACCTTGGGGTCTTGTTCGCGAGTGAGGGGACAATGGAGCGGGAGATTGGTCGGAGAAAGAGCGTGGGCGGTATTACATTCAGTTTATCGCACCGTTGTGACGAAAAGAGCGCTGAGCCGGAAGGCAAAGCTCTCGATCTACCGGTCAGTTTTCGTTCCTACCCTCACCTATGGTCATGAAGGTTGGGTCATGACCGAAAGAACGAGATCCAGGGTACAAGCGGCCGAAATGGGTTTCCTCAGGAGGGTGGCTGGCGTCTCCCTTAGAGATAGGGTGAGAAGCTCAGTCATCCGTGAGGAGCTCGGAGTAGAGCCGCTGCTCCTTCACGTCGAAAGGAGCCAGTTGAGGTGGTTCGGGCATCTGGTAAGGATGCCCCCTGGGCGCCTCCCTAGGGAGGTGTTCCAGGCACGTCCAGCTGGGAGGAGGCCTCGGGGAAGACCCAGGACTAGGTGGAGGGATTACATCTCCAACCTGGCCTGGGAACGCCTCGGGATCCCCCAGTCAGAGCTGGTTAATGTGGCTCGGGAAAGGGAAGTTTGGGGTCCCCTGCTGGAGCTGCTCCCCCCGCGACCCGACCACGGATAAGCGGACGACGATGGATGGTTCCCTTTGTCTGGTGTCTTTGTGTTTGTGTTTGTTCCGTGTTTTTGGCCTGCTGCTGCTCTCAGGGCTCCCTTGGTTTATTTTTGTGTTTTGATCAATAAATCCTTGACTTCAACGTCAGCCAGCCTGCCTGCCTGCTCTCTGCAATTGGGTCCTCTAATCCCCTGCATCGTAACAGGATGATCTGACCACCATGGACCCAGCAGAGAGGCGTCTGTTCAAGGACAAGGTGTCCAAGTTTGACCGAACTGTAGAGAGTCTCTTAAATGCAAATCCCAATCAGCATGCCCCAATCCTGGAGAGGATATCTAATCAACAGCAGTGGTTCAAGGAGAGACTTCGGGTGAGCCATTTTGTTCCCCACCTTGACGTTATCAAGAAGAGGTTAGAGTGTTTTCTCAATGGCTCATCCACCAGCTTGCCTGTTGCCCAGCCTGCCTCCTTGAGTCCTGAAGTTTGATTACATTGAATGATTACATTTTTAGCTCCAGTCAGTCCACTGCGTTAAAAAGGCTGGACTTCTTGACTTGTAGTTATTTACTTTAGTTGCTACAAAAGTTAAACGCTTACCTAAATGGATTAAATTAGGGATTTGAACGGATTCAGATTTGATAAGCACATTCAGTACTGAAATAAGACTCAATAACTGGATTCAGATTATATAAAATACTATGAAACCCCAACCCTACTTACTATGCCTCAAAAATGTCTTAGCAATCTCTAAATCAGCTGCTCTTGCACACTGTATGTAATAATAATAATAATAATAATAATAAATTGAATTTATATAGCGCTTTTCATAGACTCAAAGTCGCTTTACAGGGAAGAATTACAAGTAAGGAAAATACAGCATAACATGAGGAAAGGGGAGGAACACCTCGGCAGTAAGCACATACAACACGATTCAACAAATGACTTGCAACAGGGGAGGGAAATGGGGGGGAATGGGGGGTGGAGGTAACCCAGACATCGCCAAGCACAGAGCCATAGAGATAGTGTCTTTCTCTATCACTCTGGGCAAGCAGCCATCAGAGCAGGCAGAGAAGTGGCGAATAAACAGCGCCAGCGTCCTCTCCGTCCGACCGAATGGCGCTGGTCACAGACCAGCTTGTCAGACTGGGCGGTAAAAAAGCGGCGAAGGCGTGGGACGGGGGTATTAGGGGGGAGGGGGGCCTGGTGAGAGTCGCTTAGCCTGGCACCCATTGGGGCCTCAGTCCGCAGGATGTCATAGCGTTAACACAGCAAGTTGCCATGGAGACAACCTTGAATAGGTCCCAAGCAGAGTCAACAATCAGCAGGTGTCAATGTATGGATGACATGCATGTTTATCCTTTGCATGTCATCCAGAAAACCACAGGCAAAGAGAAATCCGAAGAAACAGGCAATGGTCGTGTGACCAACTTTGATTTTCCCTGACAGGAACAATTAAGCAACCTGTGTTAAAACTTCTATCAACGATCTCTCAACAGACCACTTGTTAGCATGCACAGAAATGCATTGACCAACACAAATAAACAAAAGAAACAAAATGGTAAAATAGCCATAGAAAACAGTGACTGGACTAGTCCCTCTTTGAGAAAACAAGCAAAACACATTAGTGGCCAGTCATAAAGTTACCGTGTCTTGCACATTAATAAAGAGTAAAATTTAAGCCTACTTTGCAAGGACACAAACTCCTATAGCACTAATGTGGGGGAGGGAATTTCATCCAGTCTAGTTTCATCCAAAATTTACTTCTTACATTGTTCTATCTGTTAATACGTCTTCATCTATCATTACTCTCAATGCCAGGGGGATAAGGAATATTGTTAAGCAGCACAAATATGATTTCTGCTTCATCCAAGAGTCACACTCAGTTCTGGACAATGGTAGATTATGGAGATCCAAATGGGGAAATGATCTGTGGCAGGCTCATCGGTCTGAACATTCTGCTGGTGTTGAGACTCTAAAATATAATTTTCCAGGGACTATTCTTTTAGCTGTCAGTGATACATCAGGTCATTTTATTTTTCAAGTGTTAACCATTGAAAACTTTACTTTGATAGTTATTAACATATATGGCTATAATTCTAACCATGAGAATGACATAATGCTTGAAACTTTAGAGACGCATATACAAAATACCTAATAACTTTCCAAATTCAGGTATAGTAATAGGGGGGGATTTCAACATGATATAAGATCACAACATTGACTGTTGGCCTCCACGTGTTTCCACTGCAGTAAATGAAAACTTAAAATTATTTATGCAAAAATTTAACTTGATGTATGGAGGTTTAACATCCTAACATAAATGCTTTTACTTGGAGTAATAGAAGTGCCACCAGATGTTCACGATTGGACTATTGGTTATTTTCTGATCATTTGAATATTGACAAAATATCAGTTAATATCATCACAACCCCATTGACATATCATAATGCCGTCTCCATCTTTATCCCCTTGCAGTCTGCCCCTCTACAAAATGTAGAAATGCTTACTGGAAACTAAACAGTTCGCTTTTACAACACAATGTGATAAAATCAGACATAAAAAAACTAATATTGGAATTTTGGAATAAAGCAAAGTCCGAGGATGCTTTTGGTAGCAATTGGGAACTTCTGAAATTTAAAACTGTCCAATATTTGAGGAATTATGGTAATATCTTATCCAAAAATCATAAATTGAAGGAGCAAAGAGTGATCTCTAAAATAATTTCTTTGTACCAAAAGGACCCTGCGGATATATCAGAAGAGGAAAGACTAACTTTAATTTTGGAACAACTTAAACTAAATGAGATTTACTCCAACAAAGCAAAAGTTGCCTTTTATAAGGTCAAGAAAAATGTGGATTGAAGAAGGGGAACAGAACTGTGCCTTTTTTTCATCTTAGAAAGATATCATGGGAAATTCAATTTAATCCAGCGACTTAATATTAATGATACTGTAACTGATAATCCGAAGAGCATAGACCAGTTGATTTCTGTTCCGACTTCTATAGAAATTTATACAAATTGAAATATTGCCATCAATCAACCACTACATTCTTGAACCCTCTTATCACACCAATTTCTCAAGATGATGGGAAACTCTGCGATGACCCTATAACCTTGCAGGAAATCACATTTGCAATTGAACATTGTAAAACTAACAAATCTCCTTGATGGCCTCTCTGCAGAGTTTTATCAGGCTTTTACAAGATGTAGTTCTTTCTACTTGAAGTAATATTAGAAAGTATTGAAAAAGGTTCTCTACCTCCTTCACTGATCCAAGGCTTAATTATGTTAATCCCCAAACCCAAAAAGGATCCACACTGTTTATTGATAATTGGCGACCTATTTCATTACTTAACACTGACTACAACATGTTTGCTTCAGTTATTGCAAAACGATTAAATGTTTTAGACCCTATTATTGATGAAATCCAATCAGGATGCATGAGAAAAAGACGCATCTCAAACAATTTTCGGCTTGTCTTAGATATAATTGATTATTCATTTTTATGTCCTGGTAGTTTTATCTTTTTCTTGGACTTCTACAAAGCCTTTGACACAGTAGAACATAACTTTATATTTCAAACTATTGACAAATTTGGTTTTGGTGATTTATTTTCTGTAAAGCTGTTAAAACAATGTACTGCAAAGGCAATGGCTCTATCAGAGTAGAAAATGGGACATCGCAGGACATCCGGCAGGGTTGCCCTGCCTCTCCCTACCTATTAATTTTATGTACACATCTTTCCACCCATATTAAAAATAGTGTCTTTAAAAGGCATTTTAATTGCAGAAAGAAAAGTTATCCTCACCCAACTAGCAGATGATACTATATTATTTTAAAAAAATGCCAGCCAAGTGCCAATCGCTATTAAAACGATAGAACTTTTTTCCGCAGCTTCTGGACTCTGCTGAAAGGAGAACTCCAGCCAATTTTTTTACGTTAGAAGTGTTAGAAGTTTTTTCCCTTAAAGAAAGCGACACCTCCCAGGTTTGTAACGTACCAATCAAAGATAAGATTACTTATCTAGGGATTACTATAGTGAAAAATTAGGAGAGATGCTCTGTAAACTTTAATTTGATTATTGATAAGACAAAAAAGCTTAATCAATGGCTGCAGAGAGATTTATCCTTGAAAGGACGAGTATTGTTGACAAAGAGAAGGTTTATCCCGTCTTACATATGCAGCTATCCCCTTGTTTGTCAACAAAAAGATCTGTAATTCCATTGATAACTGATTACTTTTCAATTTTATTTGGAAAAAGAAGACGCATTATGTGAAAAAATCTGATTATGACTGATTATGAACACCTTTGAACGTGGTGGTCTGAACTTTCTTGATTTTACAATCCTTAATAATACTTTTAAAATAAATTGGATAAAGTATTTTCTAAAACATCCCACATCTACATGGAATTTTAGACCTATGTTTTCTCTAAGGTTGGTGGTCTAGAATATTTACTTTTGTA
This sequence comes from Gymnocephalus cernua, assembly GCA_023631565.1. Taxonomy (NCBI): domain Eukaryota; kingdom Metazoa; phylum Chordata; class Actinopteri; order Perciformes; family Percidae; genus Gymnocephalus; species Gymnocephalus cernua. Next base: position 29,855,376 of record CM042437.1, on the reverse strand, counting down.
TGATTGTAAAATAGAAAAAAATCCCTTAATTTTATCTAAATTCCACAAACAAATGCTCAGTGTAGAACAATGGACACTACGCGCACTAAAGCGTGATTTATGCTTGACGCGTTGAAGGTGGCGCACGCCGTCGTGACGTCAAAATTATGTAATTTCCTGCCGGCGCGCCCGATTTATAACACACGAGCAGAGGACGCGCACCACTCCATTTTTTTCAGCGGCGCGCGACAAACCGAAAACGGGAAGGATGAACGAGCTCCTTGGCGACCGGATGCCAGAACTCGCAGAGTGACTGCAAGTCTCTCTTGTAAACTTACTGGGTTAAGATGACTTCTCTTTATGGTGAATGAAAGGCTTGATCCGACAAAGAAGCTCATCCCATCAAATCGAAGCATTCACGTCAATGCCAATAGAGCTCAACAGTCCGTTCCCACAGCGGGTTCCGGAAGTAAAAATCCAATGCAATTTCTCCATTGACAATTTGAGTATAAGCCATAAAATCATAACCGTCGATGTTAGACTTAAAACCAGCTACGGCATGACTAACCCTACAGCAGGGCTCGACATAAGCAATGGCCCGGTTCAACCGGACGGTTGTTGGTTGGCGAACTGACCGGTGATTTCCACCGACTGCATAACTGCTGCGGAACGGCTCCGGAACGTCGGCGGAGTCAATCGGTTTCCATTCTAGTCAATGTGTGCATTTCCACCAGTTGCGTAACGTCTGCGTTCCGACTCCGGCACAGCTCCGGCGGTCCGCAGCCCTCCGGATCAGATACGCAGAGCTTTTATTTTTGACGGAGAGCTCCGCAGCATTTCAGCACACGGCAGATAGTGCGAGACAGGAAGTCGCGCACAGAAACAAAATAAAACATCCGGTTTATTTTCAAAATAAAATACACCGTGCTCACGGCGGATCATATTTCCCTTCACTACACATTGAAAACACAGCACGGAGTTGTTTCCTCCTCGTGGGTTAGCCCAGCGCTGCTTTTATCCGTGGTGAAAACAATCCTGCTACTAATAACTTTATGAGCGCGTTGAAGATGTGGTAACCCAATAATGTTATCCACCAAGCATTAGCTAGCTACCATTAACATTAGCTACTTGTCAACCAACACATAAATTGGATCAATATTGATATGTATCAATAAATAAGATCTCTGCTGTATTACTTTGTTGCAAGGTGGCATGTTATCAATCACAAAATGATGCTGCGTGGCAGAAAAAGCAGTATTATGGTTAGGAGTATTTTTTTCTGTGACATTATGCTCAAACGTATCATCTGGGTGCCGTGTTTTGAAGGAAGTTACGAGTAACTAGAGGGTGAAAGGTTATATGACGCCACTGACGGGCGACTACGAAGGAAAGGAAACGTGCCGTGTCTGAAAATAAAATAACAGATTTCTTTGGGTTTGAAGTTTGGTGGAAACATTTGGGAGAGTGTAGTTACACAGCTCAAAAAATATATAACATAGGTATGGTCGTTTTTGGACATTTTAATGCAGAAATGTTACATATTGTACCTTTAACATAACTACCGAGATAACATGACGTGTATTTGTATGTGATATCCATCTGTAATGTAGCCTATGACTTTCTATGAACACAATCATATACGATGCACGAGAAATAAAGGTTTCTGGGATCGGTTAATAACTCAAACTTGCCGAGAACCGTTAGACACCCGTTTGATTAGAGTCGAGCGGTTGTTAACGTTACGTTCGGTCTCGACTCTCGGTCTCGGCAGTAGCCGGGTGCCCGCCCGGTCTGCTCGTGACAGCCTGTAACATTCACTTCTCTAACATTTAACTTAACATAACTAAGATAACATGATGTGTATTTGTATGTGATGCACTTCCCAATCAATAATGTGTGAATTGCCAAACACAATCACCTAAGATGCACCGGAAACAAGGCTTGGTTAACGCAAACTTGCCGAGAACCGTTAGACGAACCGTTTGCTTATAGACTCGAGCGGCTGTTAACAGTTACATTTGGTCTCGACTCTCGGTCTCGGCAGTAGCCGGGTGCACGGTCTCTACAACTCTTTCGGTCCAATGAATCGTGCTGCTCGAGGTAGCCCATTTCCTGATTGATTCTACCACCACTCCTGTGGAGGCGCTAATGAGGTAAAAAACAGGAGTGAGTCGGTTCATTGACGTATGGCACTCGATTCTCCCGGCTCAGTGACACGAATCGGGTTAATAACCGGCTCTTCGGTCAGTTCGTCATCACTAGCAAATAGTCACTCCCATTGAAATGAATGGCAGCCTGTCGCTCTGTTTTGTAGCATGTGTGACTGTAGGGTAAGCGATTGTATATGCTCATAGATGCCAAAAGTTCATGGGGCACTAACCTTGTGTTACCTTTACAGCTTCCACGCTCCGAACTGTAGTTGGGAGCGAGCTGGTCTCTAATAACTTGGCTCGTGGCAGGTAACTTGTGTCTAGTGGTCCGGGTTAACGGAGCCGAAGCACAACACAGCGAGGCGTGTGTTGGTTACAACAATGAACTTGGGCTTTATTACTCAAAGTAGTACACATTCACGGGCAGGAAAGGCACTTTGCTTGCTAGCGTTTACACTACCCAGAACACACCTGCCCCACTACGTCACACATAAGCATTCTTCCCAACAAGCCACCAGGGAGAGACAGAGATTGCAACACTACCCCCAGTCTGGAGGATGATTAAACCTTTAACATATCTCCAGTAGGGATGGGCATGATTACTCGACGATTGATCATTAAGAATTTCGTCGATCACGTTAATTTGTCATCGATTAAACTAATGCAGATTGCGTTGTGTAGTGTGATTGCAGCAATGAAATGATTAGGGATGAGCGAGTACAGCTGTATCTGTTAACCATATGAATTATCCGTATCTGTACTCGGACTGGGCGGGGCTTAACCCGGAAGTGGGTCGGGTTGTCTTTAGAATAGAATAGAATAGAATTCAACTTTATTGTCATTGCACGTCACAAGTACAAGCAACGAAATGCAGTTTGCATCCATCCAGAAGTGCTTTAGCAAGAATATAGATATATAACAAAATATAGATATATTTTAGATATGTTACAATGTACACGGTATGAAGGAATGTTATGAGTGCTATAACTATAAGTATATACAGGCTATGGATATGGATATAAATAAAAGACTATAACAGACTATAAATATACAATATGCAAGTATTAATAACAGCTGTAGAACTATAATTATTGTATTGTACAGCATTGTTGTCTATACAGTATTTACAGTAAGATATATATGAATAATTTATACAGTAGTAATATTAAAGTGCATGTGGCTGTAAGTGGTGGTCCAGCCACTGTGTATGAGTGTGTATGAGGATACTGGGGTTTTTTGTCCATTGTGTGTATGTTCAGTTATGGGTTGTTGTCAGTGGTTGTGAGAGTGTGTGTATGTTCAGTCTATGAGTTTTAATGTGGGTGAGATGTCAGGAGGCAGAATTCTGGAGTCTAACAGCTGTAGGATAGAAGCTGTTCCGGTACCTGGTGGTCTTAGTCCGGAGGCTCCTGTAGCGCCTCCCAGAGGGCAGGAGGGTGAAGAGTCTGTGTGCTGGGTGACTGGGGTCTTTGATGATTTTCCCGGCCCTTCTCAGACACCGCCTCCTGTAGATGTCCTCTATGGAAGGAAGTGGTGCTCCAGCGATGCGCTGGGCGGCTTTCACCACCCTCTGCAACGCCTTCCGGTCCGAGGCAGAGCAGCTCCCGTACCAGACTGTTATACAGTTGGTCAGGATGCTCTCGATGGTGCAGCGGTGGAAGTTCACCAGGATGTCTGAGGACAGGTTGTTCTTCCTCAGAGTCCTCAAGAAGAAGAGGCGCTGGTGAGCCTTCTTGACCAGCTTGGAGCAGCTGGTCGTCCAGGTGAGATCCTCTGAGATGTGGACTCCCAGGAACTTGAAGCTGTTCACACGCTCCACAGCCGTCCCCTTGATGTGGATGTGGGTCAGCATTCCTCCTGAAGTCCACGATGAGCTCTTTGGTCTTCTCGGTGTTGAGCAGCAGGTTGTTGGTGTCGCACCACTCAGCCAGACGATCCACCTCCTCCCTGTAGGCGGCCTCATTGCTGTCTTTAATGAGGCCGATCACCGTGGTGTCATCTGCAAACTTAATGATGGTGTTGGAACCATCGACAGGTCTGCAGTCATGGGTGAGGAGGGAGTAGAGGAAGGGACTCATCACACAGCCTTGTGGTACACCGGTGTTCATTGTGATGATGGATGAACAGTGGTTATCCAGCCGGACATGTTGGGGCCGGCAGGTCAGGAAGTCCAGTAACCAGTTGCACATGAGGGAACTGATGCCTAGGTCTGTGAGTTTCCTGATGAGTTGTGAGGGGATGATTGTCTTGAACGCTGAACTGAAGTCTATAAACAGCATTCTGGCGTAGGTGTTTTTATTGTCCAGGTGTGAGAGGACAGTGTGCAGCGCTATGGAGACTGCATCCTCTGTGCTCCTGTTCTGACGGAATGCAAATTGGTGGGGGTCCAGGGTGGGGGGGAGACAGGATTTGAGGTGTGCTAGGACCAGCCGCTCTAAGCACTTTGTGATGATTGGGGTGAGGGCTACCGGGCGGTAGTCGTTGAGGCTTGATGGGTTGGAGTTTTTGGGGATCGGAACGATGGAGGTGGATTTGAAGCAGGCCGGTACCACAGCATGGGCCAAGGACAGATTGAATATGTCCGTCAGCACTCCTGCCAGCTCCACTGAACACGCTCTGAGAACACGGCCAGGGATGCCATCAGGACCTGCAGCCTTGTGGACATTAATCCTGCTCAGCACCGCTCCTACATCAGTGGGAGAGAGAGTCAGTGGTTGGTGGTCTGGAGTCACCTCTGCCTTAGTTGCAGTTGTTGTGTTCCCCCGCTCAAAACGAGCATAGAAGTTGTTGAGCTCGTTGAGGAAGGGGACATCAGAGGATGCGGGGGAGGATTTGATGGTCCTGTAGTCTGTGATGATCTGGAGACCTTGCCACATACGTCGGGGGTTGGAGTTGGAGAAGTGTTCTTCTACCTTCCCTTTGTAGTGGTGTTTAGCATTTTTGATGCCCCTCTTCAGTTTGGCCCTGGCTGCACTGTAAGCCTGTGCATCCCCTGACCTGAAGGCGGTATTGCGGGCCTTCAGGAGGAGACGAACATCTCGGTTCATCCAAGGCTTCTGGTTGGGGTACATGGTGATCTGTTTCTGGGTGGTGACACTATGTGTAGTCAAGGAGATGTGGTCCAGTACAGATGTGGCGTACTGGTCCAAGTCTGTGTGGATGAACATATTCCAGTCTGTGTTTTTGAACCGGTCCTGGAGCACAGCATCTGTCCCCTCTGGCCACACTTTTACTGTCCTCACAGTGGGTTTCACACGTTGGATGAGTGGTGAGTACCGAGGTGTGAGGAACAGGGAGAGATGGTCTGATTGTCCAATGTGGGGGAGGGGTGTTGCTTTGTAGGCTCCAGACATGTTGGAATAAACATGGTCCAAAGTTTTGTCTCCTCTGGTGTGACAGGAGACATGTTGGTGGAATCTGGGAAGGACTGTCTTTAAATTGGAGTGGTTGAAGTCACCAGCAACAATAAAAGCAGCCTCAGGGTGTTTAGTTTGGTGTTTGCTAATGGCTGTGTAAAGTTCTTTCATAGCCAACTTAGCATTAGCATCCGGGGGGATATACACTGCAGTGAGTATGATGGAAGTGAGCTCTCTGGGGAGATAATAAGGTCTGCATTTGACCATTAAAAACTCCACATTGGGTGAGCAGTGACTCTCGGTAGTGGCAGAGTTTATGCACCAAGCATTGTTGATATAAATGCATAAACCTCCACCTCTGGTCTTGCCGGAGTCGTCTGCTATCCTGTCGGCTCGGTGTGTGTGGCGTCCTGCTAACTCAATAGCATTGTCCGGGCAGCTGTTGTTTAGCCATGTTTCGGTGAAAATCATGACATTTGAGTCCATAATCCGTCTGTTGTTAGTGATGGAGAGCCGTATTTCGTCCATTTTGTTTGCCAGAGAACGGACATTGGCGAGGAAAATGCTGGGTAAAGGGAGCCGGTGTGGTGTTAGCTTTAGCTTAGCTCGTAGCCCTCTGCGCCTACCCCGCCTTTGTTTACGTTCTCGGCGCCGTCTGCGTGCACTTCCGCCCGGCCGGGAAGAGTGAGCAGCCTCCGATGTTCTGGAGATCTCTGGGATGAGGCGGAGATCGGCGATAAAACTATTGGAGTTTAGAGTCCAAATGTTCATAAGCTCCTGTCTGTTGTAGACCAGCAACGAACAGCAATTCGGGATGAATAATCCAGTCAAAAGTAGATAAAAAAACGCTAAAAAACAAATTATAGAGAGACGCTGAGCCTCGCGTTGTTCACGCGCCGCCATCTTCAAGTTCTTAAATGGGCGGGGCTTTAACCAGGCTTGTTTTAAGCACGCAATTGATATGGGTTGATCAGAAATTGTTATATTTATTGCTGATTAGAAAACTATTTACATGACAGAATCAGCATTGAGCTTCAGATCAATGGTTTTGATCACGACAACAAACTATATACAGAACAAGTTTTGCAACAATGAATACAACATGCAGTTGCAATTATGAAGTGAAATGTAATGAACAAGAGTTTTCATACTCAACATAACTTTCTTTTTTTAACTTTCAATTTTTTATGATCAGTGTGATTTTTTTTTTTTTTTTGTGAGAGAGAGATTTGCCATGGTTACCGAACTGTTTGGCAACAAAATGACAAGCTCTTGAGCTACTTTGTACATTTTCTGTGCTTTCACGGCGAAATGTTCAATTTACAACTTCAACTCCTGACACGAAGAACATAAAACGGTGAGGATATTTTTGAGACCAAGACCGATAAAATACGTTCATTATTTCCTCAAATAAGAACACAAAGAAGACAACTGACAGCACCAACGGAACGCTAACGTTTGCTAGCTTGTAACTGTAGGCTACTGTTAACATTACGACCGAAACACTTCAGGTCGTTAACATTACGACCGAAAACAAACAAGAAGACACAAAACACCGAACATTAATCAACGTTACAACGTTACAAGTATCAACCGGCAGCATCAACCGGCACCACGTTAATTACAGGAAAAAACCTACCGTCGGTCCGAGTGAATGGATGCTGCGATGGAGGACAGCTCCGCTAACAGTCATCTAACGTTGCCGGTGTTCTGTCGATGTAGCATACTTTGTCAGAATAGCATACCGGAAGTTTAGTATGATAGCGGGGTCTTTCAATTAGTGCGGTGAAGTTGGCTGGACGTTTGATATTCACTTGATATTCGATTGTGCGTGGTGGGGGCAGGATTGTGAGGCAGACAGAAACACACATGCACATGCATATGCATCTCCTCAAATATATGGAATTATTCGAAAGTTTTGGCTTTAAGGTAAGGTAAAATGCAACAATAGGTTACTGATGAATAGTGTAAACATGTCAAATTTTAAACAGATTTTATGTAGTTTTTATTTGTTTAAATGAAGTAAATGCTTGGTGCTCAGTGCAAATCTTCCATGTACAGTTCTGCCCCACTTTTCAATTATTTTCTCCATGTAAACTAAAAATGTTTGTTAACATGGTTCTGTCACTTGACCCAGATGCAGACTCTATGGGGAAAAAAAGGAAGCGAGATTGTCATTGCAGCAATACAGTCCACCGTTGACAATTCAACCATTTGTCTAAGGCACAATGACTTCATCTCACTAAGGCCACACAATCTTCTTAATGGAGAGGTAGGTGAACAAGCATTTTTGTTCACACATTTTAAAATGCTAAATATTTAGAACACTGTCCTTAATGGGAATTTGTCTTTTACTACATTGTAGACAATAGAATTCTTCATTCAATCGACTCTAAAAAGGATGGGGGTTGTAAGCCGACTGTACTAGTTAAACCATTTCACCATGGGTGTTATTTTGTTTGGCGAAACAAAGCAAGTCTCAAGACAAAGTTTAAAGAACGTAAGTACAGTTTATCTTTACATAAACATGTCCTTCTTGGGTTCCTGCTGAAAACACAACCATAATCATTGGTAATAGTAGACTGTTAATGCTTCTTTGTTTTTGTGGAAATATAAACTTTTTTAATCTTTATCTGTCATAAAATCCTGTCACAGGTGAACTTTGATGAGTATGATGGTGTTGTCGGATTTGTTAATGTACACCACAACCACTGGAAGTTTGTTGTGAGTAAGACAATAACAAAAATGAAGTCTCCAGATTTTGTATTGGGCCAATCTTTACTTTCATCATGTATTTCAATATGTATGTCTTCTGAATGGAACTTTCTGTATGTCACTGTACAGTACCTGCATGCACCAACAAATCAGATATTTGTGGTTGATCCTGCCAATGCTGACAATGACCTTGAGGACTCAAGGGAAGCAGCCACACGGTTCCGGTAAAACTTGCTTTACATTTACATGTTACACCTGTGTCATAGTGTAACAAAATAATTCTTACAACAAAGATTTTCAGTTTCACATATTTCATTAATTAATACTTGCATAATTAGCCAATTACTAGTTCATATCACAAATAACTTATCTTTGCCCCTCATAGTGGGGTTGATATTTGTTTAATATATTACATTCAGATAGTAAGCACAAACGTTATCTTGGAAAACCAAACTCATTCACAAGTGAATATCTTCACCTCTCGCCGATGATTGGGCAGGTAATATGTTTTGCAGTAGACAAAACATATGAAGACCAGTGTAACTACTGAACTTGAAAGCATCCCACTTTCAAAATGCCAGGACAAAAAAGGAAGAAACCCAAACTCGAAACAAAACACATTTTAAAAATTAATTATGTCTATCAATGACAGGAACAACGATAATAGTTTTTTTTTCCAGCAAATATTACAGGACCAGGTTTAACCTACTGGGCCGAAGGGATTGGTTAAACTTAACATGGGAACCGGCCACCATTCCTCACACGACGCAGGAAGATGGAACTAGCTGTGGGGTCTTTGTCATGGAGGTGAGGCGAATCATCTCAAACTCAAATGTTATGCATAATAACATACATTTCCCATATGATCAGTTTTAATCAACATGACTGTCTTTACTTTTAAGTCTTTTGTACAGGCTGTAAGATAATTCACTGTGTCCTTTTTTGTTAAGATGGCAAGACAAACTATTGAAAGTTTTCCTGCAATCCCAGAGGAATTTAACATTAATCCAGATCGAGAGAGCATTGCACGGCTGAGAAGACAGATGGCTGACAAGATCATTCTTGCATCTGGTAATGTCAAGACTTAACTTTAGCAATTTCCTAAAACCACTACTTTAAATGAATCACAAAAGAATGATTGATTCAAATCGAGCATTTTTGTGCACAACAATTAGAGTCCAAGGAGGATTTCTGCTCCCACTGTGGATTAAAAGTTCCTCTTTCATTGCAAATCCAATCAAGAAGTATTCTTTGGGTGAGCATGACAACTTAAGAAATAATTAATTCAGAGTAATGGGAAACACAAGACTTAATGTATTCTACTTTACTGTTTGTGCAGATCCAATGTGAAAAGTGCAAGAGATGGTTTCATGCATCTTGTCTTGGACTGACAGCCGACAGGGTTCCAGACGAAGACACCACATGGTGTTGTGAAATTTGTTCTATTTGAGCAAAACAAATATAGCTGGATATGTAAATACTGTAAATAGTTAGAAGTTGCATTGATTTCAACTTAGAATTTGTAGCAGGGTGCCACATAATACAACATAACCTTTCAGTAATCTCTGCCTTTGCTGTATTGTGTAGCATGGTCAACTAGAAGGTGAAAAAATGTAACTTCATGGTTCCCCACCAAACCTGTAATGTATTTCTAATTCTACAGAATGGGAAATGCTTTTTCATTGAAAGAAGTAATTTGCTTTATTTTTGGTGAATGTTTTTCTGGTTTCATATTTGATGATGATTTCAGGAACACCTGACCTGTAGTAAGTAGCAGTGAGAGTTTGGGAAGGACTACAGCAATCTGAATGATGCAATGTCTTTTAATTCATTTCAAACTTTTACTTGCATACTGTTTCACTATCATGTGACCTATGAGAAAAATATGACCTGTAGTAAGTAGAGGCTTACCATTGACAACTACTACAGCAATCAGAATGAAAAAAGTCCCTTTCATTGATTTTTTGTGAATATTTCAAAACTTTACTTGCATACTGTTTCACTATCACGTGACCTATGAGAAAAATATGACCTGTAGTAAGTAGAGGCTTACCATTGACAACTACTACAGCAATCAGAATGAAAAAAGTCCCTTTCATTGATTTTTGGTGAATATTCTAAACTTTTAATTGCATACTGTTTCACTATCATGTGACCTATGAGAAAAATATGACGTGTAGTAAGTAGAGGCTTACCATTGACAACTGAATGATTGAATGAAAAAAAAAACATTTTATTGAATTTTGGTGAATATTTTTCTGAGAAAATGGTTTGCCAATCTACCAAAACGATAATTTGTCGACGGTCCCTTAGACAGAACCTAGCAACAGAACAGGAAGTTAAAATCGAATATCAAGTGAATATCAAACGTCCAGCCAACTTCACCGCACTACTTGGTAGCCTGTGTCACTGCACGATGTGAGTCTCAACACGATCTGAGTCGCGTCGAGTTGCGCATGCTCAGATTTAAACAATTTACGGCATAACGACAACAACAGAAGATGGGAACAGCAATAATAGAAGATATAGAATATGGAAATCATTTCAAAAACGTTTTAGTTATCAAATGCTATCTATGATTGTCTGATTGCTAACGTTAGCTCAAAACGCCATTCAAGTAACAGCCGTTGTTGTGTTTGATTGCCAACTTGTAGCCAGCAGTGAACCAACTTGATCATGTAGCTCCATTTTCACTGACTTTTTTATTTTTTTATTAACTGACGTGAGGGATCATGCCGTGAACATGTGATGTGTTACGCTAAATAATACATTACTGCCAATTCCATCTTCCATATCTTCGATTATTGCTGTTCCCATCTTCCGTTATTGTCGTTATGCCGTAAATTGTTTAAATCTGAGCATGCGCAACTCGACGCGACTCGTGTTGAGACTCAGATCGTGCAGTGACAGCCTGTTCCAATGTACGAGTTCTCCGAATGCTACGGAGGACTCTGGCCTAGCCTCTGAAGGATCCTTCCTTGGAAGTATTAAGGCTCAGTTATACTAGCGCTTTCAACAGTGCGTGCGGAAATCGTGACGTCACGGGACTGCCGTGAGTATTTATACTCGCGCGTGGTGGTCGCGGCACTAGCTGCAGTCTTCTCCTGAACAGCGGTGGCGCTAAGGAGCAAAGGCTACCAATGTTTTTCTTTCTAAGGACTAGAAGAAGAAGAAAAAGATAAACAACGGCAGAACAGGCATCAACAGTGCCGTCAATGCTTCGATTTGATTCAGTGAGCTACTTGGTCAGATCAAGCCTTTCATTCACAAAAAAAGAACTCCTCTTAACCAGGTAAGTTTACTAGAGAGACTTGCAGACAGTCGGCGAGTTCTGGCATCCGGTTTCCCAGGAGCTCGTTCAGGCTTTCTGTTTCCGGTTTGTCGGGCGCCGCTGAAAAAAATAGACTGGTGCGCGCCCTGTGCTCGCGCGCTGAAAATCGGATGCGCCGGCCGGAAATTACGTCATTTTGATGTCACGAATGCGCGCGCCACCTCCAACGCGTCAAGCATAAAACGGCCCTTAGTCCCAAGCCCCCAGGAGGAGCGCCAAGTCTATATGCCACCATGGGCTTAGCGGATAGCGGTGGTACAGCACTCCATGGCCCAGAAAGACTTTTTCACATAGACTTTACATGGTGAAAGAAACGTCTATATTTCAGCGAATAATTTGTTTAAGGGTATATAAACTTACCAGTCCGAACACTTAAAGGTTCCTTGTTTAAAATGTCATGTTTTTAACATTTTTAACATTCACTAGTAGCGAATACAGAATTATTAAATTAGAAATGATGAACGCGCATAATGGACGCGAGCAGACCCGCGGGACTGCACCGCCCACTCACATGACTGTTCTCCCGAGGTCACGTAGCGAGCTGTAATAAATAATAGCGCTAGCTAATGGTTGTAATTCACCATGTGTTATATTAATACGTCCATGGTATTATCTTATTAAGTTATGATACATCCGAGGGATGTGTGTGTGTTGTAAAGCCTGTTGCGTGGATGTAACGTCATTAGCGTTTCCCAAACTGGTGGGGCTATCGGCTAGCTAGCTAGTTGCTAACATCAGGGGTGCTAGCTATATGCCTACACAACGTTACTACAGACATAGTGATTACATTGCCTTGGCTCTCTCTTATGATACACCCAAGGGCTGTATGCTGTAAAGCTTGTAAAGTGGATGAAGGATGAAGCCATGGATGAGCTTTGTTCACTAAACTGCAGGCTAACTGCTAGCGCTAGTTAGTAGCTAGCTAGCTAGTATCACGACATAATTATTAAATCTCCTTGGTTGTCTAGCTAAAGACATCCATTGTTTATTTAGCTAAGCATGTAAACGATCGGGAACAACGAAAACACAATGTTTAACGTCAGTGAATGTTTTAGACAATAAAAACGGCGAGTTTGTGAGTTCGCCACTTGTAAGAGACACGCTCATGAACGAGCATGTTGTTACCGGTTGCTAAGACAACGCAAACCAATTGTTGCTAGTGCGCGTGTCCACCGTGACGTCATGGGCCAAGAATGCGGAAAATCCGAGCTCCATGTTGTCTTAATGCGCTTTTGAGCACTCTCATTGGAACGTACGGGGCTTCCCGCCGAACATTGTATCCAGTTCTCTTAATACATCCATGATTAGTCCTACCAAGGAAGGATCCTTGACATTGAGAAACGGCTACTGTCTATGGTAATAGGCTTCACTTGTCTCCGTCAAAAAACAGCGGAGTAGCTGGGTCCATATTATATATAGGTCTATGGTCTTTTCCCTTTTTCCCTTTTTCCTAGGTCTACTTGATTGGTCGAAATTATAAGTCCCGCCCACTGCCAACCCAGATCTTGCAGTGCGCAGTCTGTTTGCAGACAGAACAACAGCGGGACATTTTTAACAATTTTCACCATCTTATTCATCATTAAAGTCACTTCTGACAGCGTTTTAGGCGAGAAATGAACTGTTTCGATTTCGAATATAGGCAGTCTTCCGAAAATCGTTGCCAAATTGACAATTTGCTTCAAAGTTTTCGGAGCTCCATAAAGTGAAGGGACTGGCAGCTGGTGCCTGCCCGGGATCGCTTGTTTGCTGGTCGGCCTGTCTTCCTGGGATGCCTCGCTGTAAACTAGCGGACTCTCAGACCGCGGTCTCGTAAGAGGCTTTTATTTCGCCGTTGTTTGTTTAAATATCACAACACATGTCCATCATGAGATGAGAGAGAGAGAGAGAGAGAGAGCTAGTCTTCAAACGCTGCTGTTCAAACTCCGTTATGAGGATCCCAGCAAGGCACAACAGGAACATTCTGGTGTTCTCCTCCATCATGCTGCTTTGTTGTTGTATGTGGCGCTAAGGTCTAGTGACAATGTTATAAAGACCGTTGCGGTGCTTGCGTCACTCCCTTACCCCTCCTACCAGTCCCTGTGGCCACCTGGCCGGTGGGAATGCAAATGGAAAAAAAGATTTTTGGGGAGAGTAGTTCGTAGAACTGCTTAGAAGTGTACTTTTCCCCTAAAAAGTACAAGTACTATCCAGTGGGAAAACCCCTCTTGTGTCTTCTCGCCTTGGGAGAGAAGAAGCGCCGCTGCAGCGGCCGGCTCCGTCACAGAGCCGCAGTGCACACACAACTAACCGGCGGAAGGAGAAGTAGTTCGTCCCCTAACCGGATAGAATTAGACTTTTCTGGTGACAACAAGTTACTTAAATAACATAAACACTCACTCCTAATTACTGAGTTTTAATATCGATCTTTTTATATGAGAATCGATACTAGAGCAGGATACGTTGGGATTGTTAATATCGATACTTTAGTATCGATCAGCACATCACTAGTTGATATCAGCCAGCTTCTCTAGCTAAATGGCCTACCTTTGCTTGCCGCCGGTAGTAAGTTTCTCTCTGTAAGGTCCCTTTTCTTTTGCTGCCTTTTTCTCCATTTCCTCTTAATTTTCTTAAATTTAAACACCGTGATAATAATTTTCAGGTCCGTCTCTGTCATACCTGTCAAGTTTTGGATTTGAAAATAAGGGAAATTTTCCGGCACCCACCGCGAGCAGTCCCACCACCCCAACCAAGCTCCAGTAGGCTATCCCTTACATTTTAAGACCGGTGTACGAGAAAGCTAAAATCATCACTTGATGCAGAATGCTGAAAACATTTACAATTTATAACATTGCTTGTCTTTACATTTACATTTTATTTTCATTCAGGGCCGGAGTGGGACTCATTTTCAGCCCTGGAGTTTCATGCCTTAGACCGGCCCACTTTACTTCACAAAAAATGTAATCAAACCCTTAGTATATAAGTCTGCAATAGCGCCCTACTCTATACAGCCTTGCAATTCAGTGTATTTTTGTAAAACATCACTATTTCCAAGTGTGGCTTCACAATGTCGATTCATTAGAAAAGTTAACATCTTCACAACAACCCAATGATGTTCAACAATATCAGAATCTATTTTCTGTGCAAATAAGTAATCACAGATATCCAAAAACGTGAAATTAAATGAAGAACAAGATACCTTGTATTGCACTTTCTAATGACACCATAATCATTTTTTTTCCCTTTGAATAATATTTCATATAACTTTCTCTTCCTTTTCAGTCTTGGGCTTTATATATTTACTATCCTAATTTTGAGGATAAAGGCAATGGGTCACAAGTAATATTTGGGCATAAAAAGTGATTATATTGTAACTAATCTGATCATGTTTGCTTGTTCACACACTGTGATACAACAACTTACAGTAGATGTGCCTTCCACATTGACAGCAGCTATCCCTAATGCACACTACTAGCTCTGCTTCTGACACTAAATCACATTTTATAAATTGTCATAATTCTCAGCACAAATCTCCCCTTTTTACAAAGCTTTCTGATCAAGTCAAGTCAGTTTCATTATGGTAGTGCTGCATCATCTGGCATCATTAATTATCCCAGGGCATTTTTCATATAGAGCAGGGCTACACCACACTCTTATTAATTCTTATAATATTCAGTCAATGAGCAACCCTACCTGCCCAAACTGGAGTTATGGTTGTTAGGTTGATAGCAGCAAACTGGACTAGTAGCTGCTGCTCCGGAGCTACAAGAAAAAGTTTGATTCATAAACATAAACGCTGGTTTGCAGGCAACGTTGTATTGTTTTGCAAGACCGCTAGCATCCTGCAGTTCTCCTAACTATCTCAGCTTACCCGTCTCATCGTCTTCATTTGGCGTTTTAGTTCAAAGTTAATCTGGTCTAGAGCTCTCCTTTTTTAAATCGCTTTTTCAGTGCTGTTTAGCGCTTTCTATTAACTATTTAAAACAGCGGTGGCATCCTCCAACAAGCACCAGTGACTGAAGTGTACACGGACGGTTTGTTAGTTTTTTTTTGGCAAGGTGCCACCGTCGGAGGACTCAAAACTCAAAACATAAATACGTCATCATTAACCAGGCTGCCTGCACTCTGCGAGTGGGCTGTGTCACTGCGCGATCTGAGTCGCGTCGAGTTGCGCATGCTCAGATTTAAACAATTTACGGCATAACGACAGTAACGGAAGATGGGAACAGCAATAATCGGAGATATGGAAGATGGAAATGGCAGTAATGTATTATTTAGCGTAACACATCACATGTTCACGGCATGATCCCTCACGTCAGTTAATAACAAATAAAAAAAGTCAGTAAAAATGGAGCTACATGACCAAGTTTGTTCACTGCTGGCTACAAGTTGGCAATCAAACACAACAACGGCTGTTATTTGAATGGTGTTATGAGCTAACGTTAGCATTCAAACAATCATAGATAGCATTTGATTGATCAATTGCTGTTCCCATCTTCCGTTATTGTCGTTATGCCGTAAATTGTTTAAATCTGAGCATGCGCAACTCGACGCGACTCAGATAGCGTTGAGACTCAGATCGCGCAGTGACAGGCTGCATGAATGTAGAACGGTGGCCTGCAAGAAAAAATAAATACTGTAGGTGTGTCCCAAACCGCGCACTTCTGTACTTATGCTGCGTTCCAGGCAACCCGTAACTCGTGTTTTCACAACCTTCTACCCGTGAAAGTGCCCTGGAACGGCCGTCCAACCCGTAACTTACTACCCGTGAACTCGTACCAGATCGTTGTACTCCCAGTTACAGTTTTTGACGTCACACACACATAAACAACAATGGCGACCCCCTGTTGATGCTGGACGCCGGTGAAATAGAAATAAATAGACATGAATAGACAACGTAAAGTAATTCCGCACATTGTAATCAAAACAATACACACACAAGTGTGTACTACTACAGGTTATGTTTATTAAAAAGCCCAATATATGTCGCTGACTAGAAATCGCTAGTATCAGCTAGCCCTAGCTAACGTCAACGTTAGGTAGCCGCTAGCTAACGTCAGCGCAGCCACTAGCTAACGTCAACGTCAGCGTAGCCAATAGCTAACGTTAAAGTTAGGTAGCCCAACCTGAACCCTGGAACGCTACCAAGTTGTGAGTCGTGGCTTGAAGTCGTAATTTACGGGCTAAAAATTGTGTCTGGAACGCAGCATTATACTAACTATTTGAGTGCACTCAAAGTGTAACTTGTCGAAGTGTGGTAAATGCAGTGCACTGCAAGTACCCGGATGGTGCACTCAAAACGGTCAGAAAGTTGAGTGTGCATCGATCCACACTCAACACACTCAACGGTCGCCATCTTGGCTACGTAGCGGAAGGGGCGGAGCTAACAAAAAGTGAAAAACTTTGGATAATGGCGGACTTCTACGCGACAGCGAAACCGACCGAACAACACAAATGTAAGTTGAACATTCTTCTTTTTGCTGTACTTGAATAAAATATAAGCCACCTGTTTATGTATATGTGGTTAATTTTGCAATCGGTGATGATTTTTGTACCGCGAATTATAACGTTTATATGTACCGTAATTTGACGTGCTATCAAGCTAGCTTTAGCTAACCTTAGCTAGCTAACAGTGGCACAGTTTAACCAACGAGTATAGAAGTTACCGGTACTCTTTGGTTTAACCACTGGCTAATACGTGATAACCTAGCTAGCTAACAGCGGCACAGTTTAACCAACGAGTATAGAAGTTACCGGTACTCTTGGGTTAAACCACTGGCAAATAAGTGATAACCTAGCTAGCTAACAGCGGCACAGTTTAACCAACGAGTATAGAAGTTACCGGTACTCTTTGGTTTAACCACTGGCAAATACGTTATAAGGTAGCTAACGTTACATGTGTTGTGGTATACTGTTTACTGTGTTTAACTATCGTCCTCACTGTAGACATTTTAGCGTTAGATGTGTGATCTCGTATACATGTGTATACAATATACATTAGCTAAGCTGCGAGCGTTAGCAGTAATGTTACAGTACGTTAATGTATGCTATGTTATAACGTATTAACAGTGCTGTTTCTGTCCTGATCTAACTTATATAATCGTTAGGGACACGGACGTGGCAGCCGTCAACGCTGCCAACTTGAGGGAAGTCCTCTGCTGGAAGGCGAACGACCTGGGGGAGGAGAGAGAGGATTTCCCTGCTGGTCTTGTGGACAGCACGGTGCACAGTGGCCCGGGGCAGAGCAAAGGCTCTGGCTAAACCACGATAAGAGGTACCGCTGGCTAGCCAAAAGAGGAAGACAAGGGCCTCGATGACGGGTCTCCAGCCGTGGTCACACGCCGTGCCGAGGATGTACCGTTACAGGATCCCCTGGAGAGTCTGAAGTCCCCCCCTCATATCACTTTCCCCATCAAAGTACGGGCCCAGCAATGGCATCGTCTTTTAAAATAAAATGTTATTGAATGTATTTAATGGTATGTGATATCTTTAGCGTTGCATGACTGTAGCAAGCATACGTGAAATGAATGAATAGAACAATAGGATCTATTGAAATGTCTATTGGGTTGCCTCTGCTTTCATTCTTGTAGCTGTAATTAATAGCTATTGCAATAAACACCCTTATATAAACATATAATATGACTATTTTCCATGTTAACGTTATATGTCAGTTGGACACCATTTTAATTGCTCAAATTTTGCTAAAATAACTCAAAGTGGCCATTTTTGGTTTCTTACAATGAACTAAGAGCAAAAGTATGAATATCATAAAACCGGTATGTTTATGGTTGCATAAAACAGAGGTCAAATACAAGCAACAATAAAAACAATCACATTAATTTTGATAAAGCAGAAATGTATTTTTCGCGAGTGACAATAGGTGGTGGGAATGCTCTGCACAATTTACAATTTCGCAGAAGAAGAAGGAGGAGGACTGAGATGTTGTGATCGTCACTTCCGGTAAGTACATGAGGCAGTGCGCGATTTGAGACAACACTACCCCGTCAAATTTTACGCACTATGCAAGTAAGTACATAGTGCACAAAGTGCACTTCTCTGAGTGCACTAAGGGAAGTGCGCGATTTGGGACACACCTTGTAACAATGTCACGATGGACACGCGCACTAGCAACAATTTGTTTGCGTTGTCTTAGCAACCGGTAACAACATGCTCGTTCATGAGCGTGTCTCTTACAAGTGGCGAACTCACGAACTCGCCGTTTTTATTGTCTAAAACATTCACTGACGTTAAACATTGTGTTTTCGTTGTTCCCGATCGTTTACATGCTTAGCTAAAAAAACAATGGATGTCTTTAGCTAGACAACCAAGGAGATTTAATAATTACGTCGTGATACTAGCTAGCTAGCTACTAACTAGCGCTAGCAGTTAGCCTGCAGTTTAGTGAACAAAGCTCATCCATGGCTTCATCCTTCATCCACGTTACAAGCTTTACAGCATACAGCCCTCGGGTGTATCATAAGAGAGAGCCAAGGCAATGTAATCACTATGTCTGTAGTAATGTTGTGTAGGCATATAGCTAGCACCCCTGATGTTAGCAACTAGCTAGCTAGCCGATAGCCCCACCAGTTTGGGAAACGATAATGACGTTACATCCACGCAACAGGCTTTACAGCACACACACACATCCCTCGGATGTATCATAACTTAATAAGATAATACCATGGACGTATTAATATAACACATGGTGAATTACAACCATTAGCTAGCGCTATTATTTATTACAGCTCGCTACGTGACCTCGGGAGAACAGTCATGTGAGTGGGCGGCGCAGTCCCGCGGGTCTGCTCGCGTCCATTATGCGCGTTCATCATTTCTAATTTAATAATTCTGTATTCGCTACTAGTGAATGTTAAAAACATGACATTTTAAACAAGGAACCTTTAAGTGTTCGGACTGGTAAGTTTATATACCATGAAACAAATTATTCGCTGAAATATAGACGTTTCTTTCACCATGTAAAGTCTATGTAAAAAGTCTTTCTGGGCCATGGAGTGCAGTACCACCGCTATCCGCTAAGCCCATGGTGGTATATAGACTTGGCGCTCCTCCTGGGGGCTTGCAGAAAACCTGTGCGATTTGTACCACGCATGCGTTAAAAAACACTTGACAGCAACTGGCAGCATATTTTTCTTGATGTCATTGTTAACATGTCACATATTAATAATTAATTAATGGTCTATGGTCAAGACGAAGTATTACCAGTAAAACTATCAACATAAACAACACAACAATGACGTCAAGAAAAATATGCTGCCAGTTGCCGTCAAGTGTTTTTTAACGCATGCGTGGTACAAATCGCACAGGTTTTCTGCTACGCAATTCTGCGCATGCGAAGAACGGATCGTGCAGGCGGAACGGATCGTGTACTGACACAGGCCATAGACAGTATATAAAATGGACACAGCGATCCCGCTGTTTTCGACGGAGACAAGTGAAGCCTCTTACCAGCACTTTTCCGGTGATGGGAAAGGGTTACTGAGCGTTACTGCGCAGCTGCAAACTGAGCTTCCCGCCCTAGATGTGACGTGACCAACGTCTCTGAACGTTGTAAGCCTTCTGGTAGCTGCGCAAAAGAAATCTCAATCATTCCCAATCTATCAGAGACGGAGAGCGTAGGTATATGTAAGGAGATAACACAGGCACAGGCTAATTATTGCTAACTTAAATGCTAGTTAACATTAGTAATTAAACTTAACAGCTAATGTACGTCGAAACTGCCTGCAAGCTTCTCCTGTACTATACGGTAATTCCTCTACAATGCGACAGTAAGTCGCGTGGTTATGACGCAATCGTTAGCCTATTTTTATAAAAACGTCTGCTACGGAGCCATAACGTGAGGTACAAGGTAACGGAGCCTTTTATACATTGTCGTGTTTCTTAAGAAATAAACAACGGACAAATCAAGTCTTTAAACGCTTCAGATGTAAAGTTATTGGCTGTCAAAGTGACGCCAAAATGAATTGCAGTCAATGGGATGCTAACGGGGGTGATGGGAAAGGGCTAGCAAAATGGCGCCATCGCGGCTTCGCTCTGAGGAGAGAAGCCTGGCCCCTTGACACAGGCACCCAAAAATGGCCGACGGACTCAGACCCAGGGCTGGACTGGGACAAAAAATCGGCCCGGGCATTTTTGGCCCAGGCAGCCCACACCCACCGTGATTGGTCAGAGACATTCCCTGCAGACAGTCCTCTTAAAATATGCGTCCATTCTATGATATGTGTTGCCTCGTGTTCTGCGTTCATGTGATAGTTTTGGATCCTTCGAGAGGTCTCGAGACTTATCTGTTGATCTTACACTTAAATAATTCATTCATTCTTAGAGATTTGTATATTTATGGCATTTTTATTATTATTATTATTATTATTGATATTGTATTGCCATTATTGTTATTATTACTATTTTGCTTAATATTGGCTTAGCAACTTTTAAAAACGGTTTACTGTTAATTTTAACCATTGTAAGATTCATATTTTGTCGCTTTGGACAACAGTGTCTGCTAAATACAATAACCATAACCATAACCCTTCCCAAAAGCTACAATAAAGCTGGGAGTAGTACATGCCCTGGAAAAGAGAAGCAGTGTACTCACTCACTTTTGAATGGCGACCTGGAGGCCATAGGGTAGCCTACACAATGGCCATACTCAAGTGCAAGTCATTGCCAAAGATAAAGTTTAAAGTATAATTTCAAATTATTTAACAACATTTAAGTATACAAGTGTATTGTCAGTAAAGTCAATCAAAATGTTGCCTTGGCCCACACCAATGAACAAGAAAGATTTACTCTAACAAGGTAACCTTTAAAAGAGTGAGAAACAGAGAGAAATGTCAGCTAAGTTAAGGTATAATTCATTTAGCTTAAATCTCTGGGCAATGTAGAGAGCCAGCTGTACACATAGTATACATGAGCCTAGTAGAACAGGCTGTACATAGCATACATGAGCCTAGTAGAACAGGCTGTACACATAGTATACATGAGCCTAGTAGAACAGGCTGTACACATAGTATACATGAGCCTAGTAGAACAGGCTGTACACATAGTATACATGAGCCTAGTAGAACAGGCTGTACACATAGTATACATGAGCCTAGTAGAACAGGCTGTACACATAGTATACATGAGCCTAGTAGAACAGGCTGTATACATAGTATACATGAGCCTAGTAGGCTGTATACATAGTATACATGAACCTAGTAGAACAGGCTGTATACATAGTATACATGAGCCTAGTAGAACAGGCTGTATACATAGTATACATGATCCTAGTAGAACAGGCTGTATAGATCACAGACTTCAGCTACCCAACAGGCCAACCCTTAAACAGTTAGGTTACCTGACAGCCACTAACTGTAATGTTACTGCCAAACTGCTTTTTGTCGTTATGACGTGAGGCGTGCGCGCACACACACACACACACACACACACACACACACACACACACACACACACACACCCTCCCTCCCTCCCTCCCTCCCTTCCTCAGAGTCCCTGTTAATTTGCGTACTTCTTACCGTCGTCAACTACTCTCTCTTCCACCTGTTCCTCCCTCTCTCTCCCGTGGCCCTGTCATGGTCGCTCTCCTCCTCGGCCTCTTCCCTGTCATCATGATGTTGTTTCTGCTTCTCTGTATAGCCAGCCACCTCTCCTCCTTCCTCTACTTCAGGTAGCCTAATGCTGATGTTGAAGCAGCTACTACAGCCCCAAACATGTCAGACATTTTGGCACATTTTGAGGCATTCGCCTGTAGATACTTAATCTTTTTCTGTAATTTCTGTACACATCGCTTGCATATGGGGTTCCGTGGTCGTTTGTCCATTTTAACGTGGATGCTAAACTTCCAGCATATTATAACGTTTACAGCTCGTGTCTCAGGGCCGGGAGTGGGGAAGGGTGTTCCTGGATTTGATTGGGTTAGGTCTAGTTTAGGACTGTAGTTGAGCTGATTCCGGTTTCCAACTTCGCCCCAGGGATGTCAGTTAAAACACGGACGGAGACAATTATCCCTCTTGATGCTTTATTATATAAGGCAACAGTACAAAATGGGCGTGGGTAGCTCTGCTATGGCTGTGTATTTGTGTGTGGTTCTGCAAAGAAACAAATAACATTGTGAAGGCTACCATACACAATGCATATGAAGTATACATATAGGCTAGCAAACAACAACAAACCCACTATTAATTACACTATATCAATGTAATGTAACTACTGCAGCATAATACAATACAATAATAATACAATAATGTAGCTAAATACAAACGTGAGCAAGAGCTTCCAACAATCTGCGTTATAAATCAACAGCCACGTGCAAAGTAGCTAACAGGTGATTAACACAAACATCGAAATTACCAGCTAACTTACTTAAATGTAAAAGAACTACAGACCAATACAACAACAGGCCCAAATGAACTGACAACGTAAGCTATGGGACTTACAGTTCTCAAAGACGCACACACGCGAGCTCAACTGATTATCCTCTGGACGCACACAGTCTCTTTTCTCTTTCTCCCACTTTTCTCTGCGCCCGCTCGCGGTAAGGCGCGTGTCCGCGCTACCCCCCGGCATGCACCCACAATCAGTCCTGACAGATGGACTTTTGCACAATTACCCAATGGGCCGCTGTCAGTTATCTATGGGCCGGCGCGGCCCAAAAAATAAAAAAATTAAAACAAAGGCCTATGAATCATATCGGCGATTCGGCCCAAAAGTGCGTCGGCCCACCGGGAAAATGCCCGGTATGCCCGATGGCCAGTCCAGCCCTGCTCAGACCCCTCCCAAATCGTGACGTATGTCCTCATTCTCAAGAAAATGAAGGAACATACACAGACCTTCGTGTCATTGGATTACGGGAAAATACAGATCTTTTTTGTGAACATGTCTTAACATTTTATGCATATGTTAAAATGGTAAACATGAATAAAACGTTTAAAATGTAAGAGTTATATTTACACTTTTTAAAAGATCAAAGTTTGAAGTTAAATTGGCTAGTAGTTTGAGTGAAGTGTACATGATTCAGCACTTGTAATCAGCTTTTATATACTGTCTATGGTAATCAGCCACACAGCTTAACATGGTAGAAACCTAATCTGTCAATCATCATCATTCTTCACTTTTGTTGGAGGGTCAAAACCATGGTCAAGACTTATCAGCCAATGTAATTACAATCCCATATAGAGGGGCGGGGCTTAGTAGTTGCATGCAGTCGGAAACAGTAGGAGAGACGCCAAGCGAACGACCTAACTTCATGAGTTTCAGTAGGTTGTAGAAGGACAATGTTATCCATTACTAATGCTGACGACCAGTTATGCAGTGTTTTGGAGTATTGTAATTTACAAGTGGTAAGTATACATGCGTGTGTGTGTGATTCTGTATGCTGTAATCATCTGTTGTGTTGCTAGCTAGCTAACTGTGAATAGCAGTTAGCGTTAGCACAACCATTAGCATCGCTTTCGTAGCCTACTGTTAGCTTTGCATGTGAAGTAATTGTTTGAGACAAGCTGCCGCTAATTCGCTGTGAAATAGTGTATGGACCTGCTTGCTCAGTTAATTTATTTGATTTAGGAGACGGACATTTGTGACTGTAAAAGAGAGAGGTTCGGGGAAGCTCATTTGGATCACACAGAGAGCGATTTCCATCCTGCTGATGTGATGTCTGCCCAGCTAGTCTGTCGCTGCTGTTGTCTGTTCCGGTGATGTTCCTGCTGTGGTTTCTCC